>NDXZ01009264.1:0-10135 GCA_003055125.1 Paykullia maculata | reverse complement strand
TTTTTTTTTTTTTTACTTGAAAATTATTATATTTATGTGTAAGACATGTCTTTTGGGGAATTTTAAAGAAAAAAAGTATCAATTTTGAAGCAAAAATGATTCTATTTGTGTGTTTTGAAAAAAATTTGCTAATATACACACATAGATAAACGTAGTGAAGGGTATATAAGATTCGGCATAGCCGAATATAACGCTCTTACTTGTTTTTTTTTTTTGATTATATCTCAGCCGGATAATGATAGATATTGCCTCTTTTCAATACCGATTTTTTCGGGAATATTTTCAAAGTTTGATAATACTTGTAGTTCTGCCCCCCATGGATGACATATGAGAGTTACGAACAGTTGATATTAACCAACACAAGGACATACGAACATGGCCAAATCGACTTTCTTAACTATCTATTAACTAGAAATAAGATTACATGTATATACTTTATTGGGTCGCAAAATAATATTGTAGAAATAACAAATGGAATGACAATTTATATACATATACCCTTGCCACCTGTACCTGTGTAAAATATAAAAATATTATCAATATAATATAAATAACTTTTACCAAAAAATCAGTGCCATCTACTTGTTGTTTTTTAATTTTATTTTTTAATCATAAATATATATGTAGTTTTATTTTATTAGTAAAAAGAATTACAAAATAACCTTAAGTGTTCATACTTGTTTTTAATATTAAATTATTTGCAGCAGTTTCTTTGACATTCGCATTATTTGATCTGGTAAAATTTGTTATCAAATAAAAATTCCTTAAAACTTTAAATTTATTACTATGACAACTTGGGACTTTAGCAAACAAAGCCTTTAAGCGACACAGCCAAGAAAATATACATTTCAACCAAAAATTTCTTCAACAAAATGTTTTTATATTTATTTACGTATGAGTTTAAAGAAAAACAAATCAAAGTTACTTTATTTTTTAGGGTTTTTTTGTCACAGGATTTTCATAACAACGAAGGCTTAACTTTTTCTTTTCTTAAAAGTATTGTATTTAGAAATGTTTGTCAAAAGAAAATTTCATTTAATTTGTAAAAAAAAGTTGGTAAATTTGTTACAGTCTTTGTCGCTTCTTGTTTTTGGCTTCGATGCAAAGAATAAGAATAGTTGGTTGGTTGGCTTTAGACGAAGTAACAACAAAAAATTTTGTGGAGAATCTGTCAAAACAGGCATTTTGCCAAGAATATGAAATACAAAGTAAGTGCAAACTATTAGTTAA
Source organism: Paykullia maculata (assembly GCA_003055125.1). Lineage (NCBI taxonomy): Eukaryota > Metazoa > Arthropoda > Insecta > Diptera > Rhinophoridae > Paykullia > Paykullia maculata. The sequence continues at coordinate 8,905 of NDXZ01009264.1, read as the reverse complement.
AGAAGACTTAAAAAAAACTGTAGTACGCTATAATGGGTAGTTTGAATAGAAAATATATTTAAACAAAACTGAAACTAAATTCAAATTCAACTCAGTTTAAGTTCAGTTTAAATACAGTTCCTTCTGTAAAAAAAACCTGAATGGTAAAAGTAAACAAGAGCCGAGTTAAATATGAATGGAAATAAAGGGTGTTCTTTATAAAGGTATAAAACTTTGAAATGGAGTAAAACAGAGATGAATTTTTCAAATTGACATAAAGTTTACTTTATCCGAAACATAATCTTCTGGTATTATAATTTAAATATGACTTCTGACATATGACCCCCACGACTGGCTCGGACGTAGTCTAATCTATCTGTACGTCCAATTTTCGATGTCTTTTTTTAACATTTGTGGCCGTATATCGGCAATAACACGGCGAATGTTGTCCACCAAGTATTGACTACTTATCGGCGTAGACTAGCGACTACACATAATTCCCCACAGAAAATAGTCTACCGGCGTTAAATCGCACGATAATGGAGGCCAATTCACGGGTCCGAAACGTGAAACTATGCTGTTACCAAACGTTTTCTTCAATAAATCAATTGTGGCACAAGCTGTGTGACATGTTGTGCCATTTTGTCAAAACCACAGCTCCTGCACATCAGTTTTTCTGGATGTAACTGTATTTTAACATACACTTAAGGATTATCATCACTCCAAATACGGCAGTTTTGTTTTTTTACGTATCCATTCAAACAAAAGTGAGCATAACAAAACTCGCTTATGAAAATCGGGATCAACGGCAATCTTGTTTTGGGCCTTTTTGGAAGCGTTGTTCAGTCGTCAGTATATTCATGTTGAAATGCCAAACCAAACTAAACATAAATTACTTGACAGCTAACAAAATGGCCGCATGTTAAAAAAGTGTTACCAACTTAAAGTTTTATACCTCTATAAAAATACCCTTTAGAATTAAACTGGAATTAGGAAGAACTTAAATAAAATAGAACTAATACTAAATTAGATGTGAAGTAGAATGGAACTGAAAAAAAAAACTTAAAATAAGTACAGCCTATAGTACACGAAATATAAAAAGCAACATGCGCATGTGACTCTGACGTAATTTTGTCGTTATCATGAAGCTACATTTGCTACATGGCGTGTATTTCCACTTTCTAGCTTTAAAAACACCCAGTTACATTTCGGGTACAATTAAAGTTATAACGCATGTAGCCCCTACAACTCATTTTAAAAATGTAACCGATATGCTAAACATTTTCGTGACGTCAGAGACACATATGCATGTTGCTTTTTACAGTTCGTGTACTATAGGCTTAACTCTAAATTAGAATAAGATTTTAATAAAAACTGAACTAGAAATAAACGCCAAAGTATAAATAGAGTAAAACTAAGCTATAACTGACGTAGAATTAAAACTAAATCTGACATAAAACCCAGTTTGTACCGAACTAAACTATTTCACTTCTTATGTTTTCACCTTCTACACATACATATGTATATCGTAGGGTATGAAAAAGTCTTAATTATAACCTTTTTGTAGTTACTAAAGAAGAAAGTATAATTTCAAGGATTTGCATCTCTTTCAACATTCACATCCAATTTAACAAGAAGATAATTTTTCAGATTACAATTTCTTTTTGTGTTCAGTTTTCAAAACTCATAAAATTCTACGATTTTTGTTTACGTTGTTGTTGTTGTTGCATGAATAAAATTCATATAATTGTTTTATTTTTATATGCAAAAAATTAAAAAAAAACCACATTCAAATCTGTTTTAATGTATTTTGTCTGCTGGTTCATTTGTTTTTTTTTTGTTGTTTAATGGTATTTTTGGTTGTTATGGCAGAATAAATTTATTTAATTTTATTATTGCCACTTTATCATTCATTTATAATCTTCTCATAACAAGTTTTCAAATAATTCTTAAAATTCACAAGCATTTTGATAATTCGTTCAGCCAGTAAGTCATTAATTTAGTCATTTGGACAATCATTTTTTTTGTATGTGCAACATGACAGTGGTATACAACTAAATGCAGCTAAGGGTCGTATGGATGGATGGATGGATGGATGGATGGATGGATGGATGGATGGATGGATGTATGATAATGGTGACGTTGCCATTTTTAAGACTGTGTAAAGGATAAATATTGTTAAGGTAGCCACAGCTAAGAAAAAAAAGTTCTATGAATTTGGCTAATAATTTGTTATATTAATTAAACTAGTTAGGCCGCCAGCTCAAAAGTTTAATTGCCACAACCCGAACTCTTAATTTGAGTTTATAAATTTTTTTGTTTTTATTTTGTTAACAGTTTCTTTTGTTGACACTTCTGGTTACTTCAAATTTCATAGTTATAGTTTTGCAATTACTATCTTTAATTATTATGTAGTGCTTTTGTGGGTTTTAGTTTAATTTTTTTATTAGAGTTGATAAAAATTGTTTACCTTTTTAATTGAAATTTGGTATTTGTATGAATTTTTTCCCCAGCTTAGGTATTAATGTATCATAAAAAAGTTAAATTTTCTTTGACCAACATTGGAAAAATTCCATATAGAAATTTTTGAAGCGTATAAAAAATTGGTGTTTCTTTTAAGAGATTTGCTGTTAAAATTTTTTATTAAAAGTTCCTGTATTTTACTAAAACTAATACAAAACTTTTATTAAAAGAGGAAACAATAAACATAAAAAGAAAGATCAACAAAATGCATACAACAAGCATTTGCAGAATGACTAAGATCAAACGGTAATAAGAAAATAAATAAAATAAAAATATCAGATCCAGTTTGGGGCAAACGATTCAGCTTAAAGTATACATCAAATATAATTATAAATATCAGGTATATAAAAAACTTATCCCATTCATTGTTGGTCAAAATCAGTATAAACAAAGATGGGCTTAAGCACTTAATGTGAGGACCATTATAGGTCTTAGTCACTAAGAAAGGAACATCTTGTTTTCTTAGCCTAAGCTTTTGTTTATTCAAATATTTATGATCATAATGTCTTAGAGAAGTCTCTCTGCCTTAGTTGATTTTTAAATTATATCAATAATTACACATTTTTCAATTAGCACGTAGCGAAAAAAGCTAAAGTATGAACTGGAAGATTGAAGAGAAATACATTATAGGCAAAAAGTTGAAAAATATTAATTGCTTTAGATAAAATCCTTTCGTCTAGAGAACTAAACAATTGTAACAGGACTCCCAGGGGAAAATGTACTGAATAAAATTTGTTTAGAATTTCCTCCTTTTAGTTTTTGTTCTTTTGTATACAACACTTCCCTATAAACTTGTAGTTATTACGAAATATTTGTCATTAGAATAATTAAAGCTCACAAGAACAATGAACAAAGTTTTAAAGAAAAAGTGTAAGTCTTAAGCGGAAAATTGGTTTTTGTGTTAAAATTTACAGTTAATAAATTGAAATTAATTCTAAAGTGCGAGGATATTTAAAAATTTATTAACAAAACATTTACTAAAGCAACACAAATATTTTAAGCACCTGGACATACATTTAACACCGACGCTCTTAATTCTGCACCCACCTAAGACTTGTTTGATTTTCGTACTCAAAATTTTTTTTTTTTTGATAAACGACAATTTTATTCCATTTTCTTTTTGCTAACAAAGTTACCAAATTACCAAATCATCCATTATAACACAATTTGTTTCGGTGCTTGTTTTGTTTCTTTTCAATTTTCCATATCTTTAACTTGAAGCTGAAAGTTTCCCCTACTTTTAAACAAACATCTACTCATTGTAAACTCATTATGAAGCAATTTTCTTTTAAACAAAAACTTTCTTTTACTTAATTTCAAACAAGCTTTACTACACAGTCGTCAATGCCAGCAAACGAAATTAAATGGAAGAAAGCCTTTATATATGTTTATGTATCTCAGGCCTTATTGATACTCCCCTTATACATCCTCTTTGGTATTGTTTAGCAAGAAAATGCATTTTGTTGTTTATGCGTTTAACAATTTAAGCGAGTGATAATTGAGTAATTTACAAAGAGAAAAAGTTGTTCGTACGCAAAAAGTTTAAGGGATAAAAGCGAAAAAATGAAAAAATAAATTTAATAGCGATATAAGCAAATATATTTTGAAATAATTATTTTTTCATTAATAAATTAACTGAATAATGTGAAAGTTTAAATTAGCTCTTCTCCTAATAAAAGTTATACACCTAAATGATAAATTTACAAAAAAGTATTCGGGTACGAGTTTAAAAGAAGAAAATTGCACGTATAAAACAGAAAGACCCAACAAAACGAGGCTCAGGAGTATTAAATCTATATATGTTTGGCTTAAAAATTTAGTTACACGGAAAACCAAGATGCGCTAAGATATTTTATGCAAAAAGTTCAAGTTTTTTAAAGAAAACTTTTTGTATCTTCTTGGAGGTTTACATAGAACAAAGTTTTAAAAATATAAAAATATTGAAAAAGAATGTTTTCATTTTCATAGTTGGAAGCAACACATAATATGGAGACCTAAAGAAGTAAAACAAGTTCTAATTTTAAAGAAAGATAAAAGAAGTTAAAAGTATAAGTTTTGGGTTCGCCAGTCGTTTAATAAACAATCATTCTGTTTAGTTAGTTCTGTTAAAATGTAAAAATGTTACACTTGTTGTAAAAGATAAAGATATATAAAAACGTAAGAAAATCATTAATTATTTTACGTCCAATCACCACCCCTGTTTATTTTGCAAGGATCACAGCGATCGCAAATATTCTGTTTATAACAATTTTGGTCTGTTCTGCACCTTATTCGAGAGTTCGTACTATTAAGATCCCTTGCATATAGGATGGTTGACTATATGACAGAATTTAAGGAAATTTGGCTGGTCGAAGTTCAGTTGAGTAAACAATTGCGAACATCGAGCAATACCAACGGTCTATTTTATCAAATTTTGTTAAATTTAGTAACTCATCTAGAGGTGTATGTTTTAGACGTCCAAAGTTGTACGTAAAAAAACAAATTGACACCTTTACTTGAAATTTTTAATAAAATTTAGGCGGCAACTACAGCCACCTCGTGTACCCCGAAGGGATCTCACCAATAATCGGTCAAGAACAAGTCCTGTAAGCTACTGGTTTTCGAGATATCAGATAGACTCTACTCAATTACCACTTAAGGTTCGGACACCTGAGGCCTAGCAAGCCTCTGCCACGAGAGAAATTGCACCATGATAAGGATATAGACATGATATTATGCCTCCAAAGTGATGTAGGTGGTATCAATATTCAGATATAACAAAGTATTTTTAACATTTCTTTTGACACAAGAAAAATATTTTTAGACAAGCAAATGTCACACTAAGGGCAAACTTTATCATTCGTTGTTGGTCGAAATTTATTTAAACGCAATGGAATTTTTCGCCCCATGAATTTTTATGCCCAGAATTACAAGAATTTCTTTAATTTATTCCAATCATAGAAACAGGTATAAAAACATAATCTGCCGTGGGCTAATGTGTCAGCAGACAACATTGCGTCTTAAATTGTACTTTTTTGCACAATAAACCATTCGTAGTTGGTTTGAAGATCCACATCACAGTCTCTAAACGTTTCGGTCTACAATTGAATAAATGCACATGGCATATGTTGGGGTTGTTCGTAATATAATATGTAGGGCTGGAAATTTTACATAGAAGGAATTTAGGATAGATAAAAACTGTATAAGAAGAAAGAACAAAGTTTTGCCGTATTACTAAATTGTTCATTAACTCGTTTAACAAGATTCCATCTTCAAACATTTGTATAGTGCAATCTTTACAAAAAAAAAAAAAAATATTTAAAATTCAAGAAAATGCTTCACGAACTCCAGACAAAGCAAGCTTAGAATGAAGTGCAGCATCCCTTTCTCTAGGCAAGCCTAAGAAATATCAAAATTTATATCCTTACTTTCACAATAAAAAACAGTTGAAATTCTTAAAAACGCAAAAAATTTTGAGTGAATAGAAGATTTGACCCTGATTACCTTCTTAAAATATCATTTGGGTTATATTTTGGTTAAACAAAAGATTTGGCACAAATTCATAAAAAACTCTCTTAATTAGTCCTTCGTTTAAAAACATTATTAGTTAAATAATAAATAAATATTGAACAAGGTTTAGAATTTCAGTAGTGTTTGCGTGCAACACACATACATTACTCAAATTTTTCTCACACTTTTGATCTTGTTTTAAATTATTTTCACGCATTACGTTCTAAAGAGGACATATTTGCCAAAAAAGAAAAGAAAAACATCACATAAATAGCAAAGGAAAAATATTTTTTTCTCAACCCTTAATGTCTATCAAAAGTGTTGACAAACATGTAAAAAATGTCACAACAACAAAGACACCAAAGGTTTTCCTTAACGTCTCTACGACTTTAACATAAGTGTGTACATGTGTAACATAAAACACAAATACATAAGTACATACAGAATACAGGAAATGGAAGTAAGCAAACACTTTTCTAATACATACATGCGTATGCATGTACTTTTATGACTTTCGAGAATATTGCTTCCTTTAGGTGCCTTTTCTTTTGACCAAAACTTCATTTTCTGTTTGTAACCTTTTTTTTTGCCAATGTTCTGAAAACTCTTACTTTTTTTTGTTTTAAAACTAATAATAAAAAAAATACTGTTTGTTTAAAAAAGTGTTTGTGACAGAAACAAATGTTTTTTTTTTGCAAGAATTTTGGGGTAAAAATGGGTTGATTTCTATAGAGAAAAGAAAATACTTTTAAGCATCATCCGCTTGGGAAAAAAGAAGAAAAACTTTATTTATTTTTTGCAATATGAAATTCAATGTTATATGGGTTTTTCTTGAGCTTAAAAAATAGTTTGCGTAAATGATATATTTGCATATATCATCTTCGATGATGATAAGACTGGTACATGTGAAACGAAAGACTTTTTTAGAAAAACTGTAAATAATTACCACATAACATGGGGCTAGAAAATATTTCGTACAAAAAGGATTTAGAGGACCATTTCTGTTATTTATTATACTCTTCAACACGACAGTTGGGTGAGTCAATTTAATAATGTCTAAAGTAAGTTGCCAAAAACCACAGATGAATAAAAGATCTGTATTTAGATTCTATGTATCAACGTATAAGATGTATTTCCAGTTTTTGGCCTAAACTTATTGAACCCATTTAAGTTGGAAAAAACATGGAACCATGTTATATATATTTTATATTGATATTTTTATCAATATCAATCTCGGTCAAAATATATCTCGAGTTAAAAATATCGTTACTCAAATAACAATTCTTTTGATGTACATAAGTATATATGCTTTTTAAATCCCTTGTTCTTAAATTTGCTGAATAATTTCCTTTTTTTGCAATATTTGATGCTATTTGATACTACTTCCAATTAATCTACCACTAGCTAAGCTGATTAAATATTGATATTTAATTTATTTCAGATAAAAAATGTTCAATGTCAACGGATGAGACAATTCATCAATAACAAAACAATAAAAAAAAAAAAATAATAAATAAGCTGGGGAAACGTGTATGCATTTTAATAATTTATCATTGTCAACTGGAAATCAGCGAATATTTACACGTTTAAAACTTAAGTAAAAATTAAATTCTTTTGTACGTATGTGTGTAAGTGAATAAGTTGTTGTATTTGTGCAAACATTGTTGAGAGAAATTTACGTATAAATTCATTTACATATATACAGGGTGTTTTAAAATTTAAACAAATTGGAACTAAGTAAAATACATTGTGTACATATATATAAAAGAGTAACGTGACTGATTGATTGACTGATTCATCATAGCACAGCCCAAACGGTTAAAGCTGGAGACTTGAAATATAAATCCACTTAGATCCTAAGATGGGTTCTACTTAAAAAATAACGGACAGGGCTTTAGTACTTTTTTCGAAATTTGAGAGCCCAGGTGTTTTAAACTAGTAAAAATTATATGTTGGTACTTTTTTAAGCCTCTTTTAACTACCAAACCAATAAATATAGAAACATGATTCCAACTACGTGCGTCACTCCTCAAAAAAATAAAAATACTTTTTCGATAAAAAATGTACAAATTTTTGGTATATTTTTTAAAGCAACATTTTTTGAACTTTGAACGAATTCATGAAAAGGTTGACTTTACCTTCTACTAATAAGCACAATCTTTAAAAGCAAAAAAATTTCGACACTAAAATGGTGTAAAGGTATCTTAAAAGACCAGTTATTCGTAAACCTCCGCTAAGAAACCCAAATGGCAGCTGGGTATGGAACGATATAGGAGATCTGCTTGCCACTCATTTAAAAAATGTATTTACACCGAACACATTCAACGAAAATAAGGAGTTGCCTCAAATCGAATGCCAGTTTAGCAGTGCTGTACCATAACGCTTCGAGATTGGTGATCATGAAAAAGCAGTTTTTGAGTTAAATCCTAAGAAATCCCTGGCTGGATAAAATCAATAATATCACTAAAGATAATTCTGTATATTTTTCAATGCTATATTACGTCTTGAACACTTTCCCTCAAATTGGAAGATCTCAACTGTTACCATGATACCAAAAACGGGGAAAGATCTAACAAAAGTAGACTCATATAGACCTATAAGCCCACTATCGAACCTTTCAAAATTATTTAAAAGGCTGTTAATAAACAAGATTTCACCGATTCTTGAAGAAAGCAGGTGTATTCCAGACCATTAATTCGGATTTAGGAAAAAAACACAATACAATCGAACAAACTTATAGGCTCGTTAATGTCATACGGAAAACCTTCGAGGAGAAAAAATATTGTGCCGCACTTTATATCGATGTTTCTCAAGCATTTGATAAAGTATGCTATGATGGACTCTAACACAAATTAAGACAAATTCTTCCCCCTTTCACACATAAACTATTTGAAAGCTATCTATCCAATCGCAC
>NDXZ01009262.1:0-23993 GCA_003055125.1 Paykullia maculata | reverse complement strand
ATTTAAGTGAAAATATAAAATATAGTCGATTATATAATACTGTTTAGATACATTAAGGTAATTATAAACCATAAAGTCTTTTACAAAATATACTTGTTCAATAATGTTTTTTTTATGTATCATTAGGTTGCCTTCATTTATTATTTGTTTTCGAATCTCCATAAAATGTTTAATTTTACACAATTTTTTATAATCAATTATGTATCTCGTTTGTCAAATTTATTATAGCTTTTATACGAAAATTAATCATAAAAATATTTAATACATACAAGTTATAAAGTATTTTGAAAGTCAAAGAAGATGTCGTAATGTCGCTATCAATGCGAAGAAATAAATTTATAAAAATCTGATTTTTTACTTCTGTTGGTGGTTGTAAAAGAAGTAGAAAAAAACATTTTTCTAATCATTTTTATCATAATCATAAATTCTATCTATTAAGTGAATTTGTTGACTAATCCTATAATCACATTAGTTTTATGACTTATAAAGTAATAAATCATTTTATTGTTATTATTATTATTATGGTATAAATTAACGTAAACTTGAACATATTTTTCAAAATCGCACGATGTGCATTAGTTTCAATTTTGCAAATAAACGAAGGCAGTTAAAAAACTGAACATTAAAGTTACTAGAAACAATGTTGTATTATATACAGTTGCATTAAAAAAATGAGAGACAAATAAGATCGCTATATTCGGCAAATTTTATGTACCTTTGCCATATGTAGTGAAGGGTGGGTATAAAAAATTTAACAACCAGTTCTATTGTTTATTTAATTGTTTCTCAAAAAACTCCTCTTGCTATCACTAAGCATATACATAATAAACAAAACTTAATGGTTTTTTGTTCATTTTGTGTCCCTTGCGGGTTTTACTTTGTAACAGTTGAAGGGTACTTGAAATGCATCACAAGCAAGTGTGGCCTGGCCGCCTAATATATTTAGTTTATTAATATATTATTTTTATAATTATTATTATTATTATTATTTTATTTTTTTTTTTTTTGTAAATTTATTGTTATATTTTTTATGCAGTTTTAGATCAATTGTAATAATTTTGATAACAAGTGGTATTTTACAAAAAATTAACTGTTAAATATTAATAATTAAAAATGTTTATTGAATTTTAATTGATGCTATTCAACAACGTATAGCTCATCAATGTGGTTCCCCTTCAAAACGCATTGACTGCCTCCAATTTCCCTACAAATAAATAATTTGTTATGAAATGTTAACTTAAAGATAAAATAAAAAATTCTTTGCTACAGTTTTTAATTCCACCCTCGCTTTTTTAAATAGAAAACAACTAAATGAGCAAATGATAACACTGACATTAAAAGATTAAAATCAAATATTATAATTTAGTTTTATTTTAAATAATCGTTTGTATAAAAATAGTAAGAAAACAACCTTTTGCGCACACGTAGACACGTTCATTTATATTAGCCAGACAATTTACGGATTCATGTTGTTATTTCAATGTTAAAAGAGCGCGACATATAACTTTCAGTATTTTTTTTTCACATAATGTCAGTTACAAATATATACTTTAAAGTTAAAAACTAAAAAAAATCTTTGTTAGCTGATATTGTCATATTCTTACTGTCACATGTTAACGAAGCAATAACTAGAATAACGAATGCTTATAACACACAGTCGATTAGTTGCATGCAATTCATGCAACCTCGTGTCATGTTTTGCTTTATGATTACACAAATGATGTTCATTCATTCATACACTTACTGTTGTTACTTAGATGTTTTTTTATATTTTGCCATCATAAAATAGTTTAAAACTGAAGGTAAACTTTCAGTTTCAATTACCTTAATATGGCATGATTTGTTGTTCTTTGCTTTTCAGCACAAACTCGTAAATATTTTAAAGTACAAAACGAACAAAGGAAAAAAAAACTCAATTAAGAACACAGTGCTTAATCTCTTAACGTCGATTTCAGTGATGAAAAAAAAATTTAAGAAATTCTTTTGTAAATTACTTTTTTAAGCATAACAAAGCATAACAAATAAAGTTTATATATACATAGACTTTAAAATGGACTCTTGAATTTTTATGCGGTATGTAAAAAACAAAAGACTTAAGAAACAAACATTGCTTTTTAAAACCTCCATCCAAGTAATTAAGTATGACAATGAAGTGAATGTTTAAGATGCCAGCGTCATGCTCAACTAATCGCATGTGGAGAGGAAGTGCCACACTAAAATCGCTTATGGTCATTTGCTCTATAAAATGGAATTTCAAAAGGAATTTTAACATTTACCTTGCAGATTTCTTAGCTTTTAAATAATAACATGACAATTTTATTAGCTTTGATATGTTATTAGTTAAGTTTTAGTATAATTTTTAAGGTAGAGGTTAAGTTATTAGACAATTTATTTAAGTTTAATACTTTTTGAGTTAATTGTCATTTTAGCCCCTTTTAGATTTTTTTATATTTTTTTTCTAAGTTTACGTTCGCTTTTTTTTAAGATGTTAAGCAGAGATAAGCATAATTGAATACATTAGCTGTAGTGAAAACAGAACCCAGTAAAAAATAATGCTTCCTCGAAAGCAGCTTTGTAATGCAGAGTGCGACTGTGAACCACTTCCACTTCTATGAAAGATTTTATGGTTTTTGTATGAGATTCCTTGCGTAGGGGCTCTTTTTAATAGATTTTAAATTATCTTTTCAGAAAAACTGCTCAATATATTCATTTTACACATCGCTTTTGTACTAACTGCTTCCAAATTAAGCTTTTTTTTAATGGTTAATCGACTTTCAGACTTTTAAAAGCATGAAAAAAACTTGTAGAATAAAACCTACAATGATTGAACTTTGCTTAAAAAATGTCTTTTTGCATTATAAATATTTGCTTTGAAAACTAAATTAAATCGCCTTAATAGGGATTTGATTGAATCGGTCGTTTTACATCGTAGTTTTTTTTGAAGTGAATATAGCAGTGACTGTTACATGTAATCAGTTTTTCGATATGGAAACCATATGATATATATTTCGCAAAATTATTTGATTACTGCATAAGTAATTTTCTGATCACAAAATTATACAAAAATGTTTGGCTCTAAGAAAATTATTTGATGTTTTATTTGCAGAATTGTAAACAGAAATGTCTACTTTCTCTTACCCGATATCTGATTTATTATTATTTGGCTTGTACGACCCAAAATAGCAACAAAATATTAAGATGTTTTAATTAAAAAGACACTTTTGGTTATCTCTTCATGCTTTTGTTGCTCTTTTAGCCTATAAAAGGCAATTTATTCCTTTAGTTTTTCAAATCTTAACTAATTATTGATAGTTTAAAAAAATATTAACTGAAAATTATAATTATAATTGAAACAGGTTTAAATATTACATTTTTTAAATATTTTTATTCGTTAAGACATAACTATCTACTACTAAAAACAAATTTTACAACCCGGTTCTATTTCACCTTCATTTCTAATAAAAGAAACGAATTTAAAATTTGTTGTGTTTATAACAGTAACTGTAACAGAAATATATGCCTTTAGTAAAACGTTACAACGTATTAATATGTTTAGTCTTGTTTCGATTTTAGAGAACTTTAAAACACCAGATAAACATGTGGTTAGTTTTAATGAAGTTTATGTAAGAACCAAATCTTTAAATGGAATAACAATTGTGTAACATTATCTATTGCATAATAATAGTGAAACGGTATTATTCTTGTAGTAAAAAAATAACAAAAAAATTAATTAAGATTTTTGTATTCGGTTTTAAAGAATCTTTTACACCCTTGATTAACAAGCAGAGTAATTGAACTATTTACAGAAGCAATTTGTAATATCTTTTCTGCGGACTTTAAATTCGGGCTACTGATTAAGCAGTAATTCTGTCTGGCTAAGGACCATATTTTTCCTAGGAACTTCATTCATTCAGTTGTAGAATCCTGTTAGCAACAGAGAACATCTTCCAAAATATCTTTAAACCTGTACTGTTTGACTGGCATTTTCTATAATAATAATAAATGAATGGCTTCTGGGCAGCACTCAGTACTCCGTGCGTCTTTTAAAATATTGTTTATTAAGTGACAATAACTTTTTCGCATGTATTTTAAAAGAGTGATAAGCTACTTACATATTGATAGAATATCAAGGCGCTGCCGAAAATTGGTCTTAATAAATATGTAATCTCTTAATTGTCCGCCCTATTTAAAAGGATTCAAAATATACACATATCGTCATCTAAAATGCAAAATAGCGTATCATCAAAAAATCCAAAATTGATTTTTTTATTTAGTACTATTCAGTAAATTAAATTACATTTATGTACAAAATTTTAAATTTTTGCTATCGGAAATAACCAAGTTATAACTAAAAACTGTTTACTTTAAATGTCTTAAGTAGTTTCCATTTTATTTTGGTTTTTGCTTCTCCTGTAAACTTATGAAAAGTGATGTTGCGTTATTTTGCATTTTAAATGACAATATATTCTTTGGCTCGCAAATTAATATTATAGAAATTGCAAATGGAATGACAAACTTATTGGTACAGTTCATACTCATTGTAAAGGGTATTAAATAGCATAAATCAATACAAGAACTTATGATAAAGATATAAAAACCAAACTAATAGCAAAAACGGTACTACCGCAACTATTTAAATTCTATATAAACTAAATAACTTAAACTAAAGCATATGGTTTAACACCAAAGAAATGCCACACCCTAAATAAACAAATAAGAAGTTAAGTAACCAATTAAGCAGCCAATGAATCAGCAAGAACAAATTGCAAGAAATAACTGTATTTTTATATTCGCTTGTATTTAAGAAATCTGTTATGGAACATTATGACATAATTTATTTAAATGGTCAATGGCCGTTACTTTTGTGTTCTGGTATCGCGGGTGAGAGAGCAAACGTTAAATTAACTAAGATAAGCCGTTAATAAATATATTGGTTTTTCTTTAACAAATTTTGTTTAAACTTAATTAAAAATATTTATAAACAATTGTTGCTAGATATAAATACATAAATAAATAGTTGTAACGGTATTTCTAGTGAAAATATTCTAAAGAAAATATGCAAGAGTATATGTAAGTGCCTTAAGCGAACAGTGTGACATGGTATATAGACATACAACATTTTTTACAGTTAAAAAATAAAAGAAATATTAACGAAAAATTAAAAAAAAAAAATTTTAATTTTTCTTAGAGAAAAAGAACTCTTGATTTTATACAAAATAAATTCATCCGAATAACATTTATAAATAAAATAAAGTAAAATCAAAATACTGAAAACCTATACTTTTGAGCATTTTATATCATATTTTTTTTCTCAAACAAGAGTTTGTAAATGTACAAGTTGTAGTTTTATTAAATAGACAACAAATTTTAAAAAATCTTTTTTTAATAGAGTTCTTCATAAAAAAGGAGTTTATCTAACATTTTAATAAACTCTTAATATCTGTAAACAGTTTGTTTTAGAACAGGGAAATTAAAAAAAAATGCTTAATTAAAAAACAAATAAGTTTTACTTTACAATTTTTATAAAATGGAAAATTTTTGAAAATTTTCTTGTAAATAAACCCCTTGAAACGTATTGTTGTTATAAAAAAATTATCCATTAATTCAAAATAGGAGAGTTTTCCATAGAAATTTTAAATACGTGTCCATGGTTCTTTGTAAATGAACTAAACATTTTTTCTTGACTTCTCTGCAATAAAACAGCATGCATTAAACTTTCAGTTAGTCTGTTTTATGGATTACAATTTTAGATAAAATGTTTTATTAAACCATATTATTTAGTTGTTAAACATAGAAAAAAAGTATTTAATACGATATCTGTAAGCATTTGATATTTTAATAAAGGTTTGGCTTTTTCAAATAATTAACATTTTGATCTTGAAAATGTAAAAAAAAAAATATTTACATTTATATCAAAATGTAAACAAGCAATTTTTATTCATTAAAGTTTTCTATTAATTCGCTAATAAATAAAATTAATTGAAAGATTAATACTTTATTCCATTGCTGTGATATTAAGAAATATAAAGTGTTTTTTAGATTCAAAGTTATGCAATTTATAGAGAAAAAAAGAGCAAAAAAGTGAACGTGTTGATTGTGTTAAAATGATATTAATTTTTAATTATAAAAAAAACATACATATATAATATAAATAAATATAAATAAATAATGTTGTTAATTTTGATTTGTAAACCAGGAAGGCAACTACAAAATAGTGTTTAGACAAAACAAAATAAAAAAAATAAGACAAAGGTTAACAACTTTATTTTAAATATTTATTTATCACTATCCATGAATTATTACTCTATTCTTAGTTGTGTGCTATGTTCGACTCCCAAGTTTATTTTAATATTTTTGAGACAACTTTCGCTTATTTTGTCTGTTGTTGTTTTTTAATTAATCTCTTCGGGCGTTAAAATAATGATGTAGACTTAAGTTTTAAGTACATAATTAGTAGTTGCTGAAATATAATAAATTACTAATATGTAATAAATAAATTTATGCAAATGATTGATTTCATTAGAGCTCAAGTTAGAAAGGTACAAAAATATATATGTATATACACATGTATTGAAAAATGAATTCAATTTAATAACTTTGTAAACTAGATGATGAACTTTTTAGAAATTCAAGTAAATAGATGAAGATTAAAGCTCAGTCTCTCGAACAAGCTGACCTTTAGAGTTTTTGGAAAGATGTTAAAAATGCACACTTAACCTTGCATTCAAAATTTTGCTTGTAATAAAGCTTCGTACATTTTATGATAGATATTACAAAAATTTGCATAAAGTTATTTTGTTTGGGTATAGATAAAGAAAAATTTTGTTCTTTTTCTGTTAAAAACCAAAAACATTAGAACAAATACGATAAGTAACATTAAAGAAATTCTGTAAAAGAAAAAGACCCATTACAAATTTGTTTTATTTAGTTTCACTTTTACTTTATTATTACTTTTTTTTAATTATTTAAAATTATAATTAATCAGTTCGTTTTAAATTTCTTTATTATGAAGAATTAATTTTTTATTTGTTTGTGATAATTGAAAGAATATTCTGAAAAAGTGGGGTTTCCCGACACAAGCCGAGTGAAATGCATTTTCGAAGCCAGCTACGGTTTCATCATCAACACTCTTTGATCGGTATTTTAATGTTGGATGTAAAAATCTTCTATTTATTAGGAAATAGAATATGGTGACTGATAGTTTAATTTGAAATTTAAAAAAATATGCTTCTATACAACAAGAATTAAAACTTAAAATTATTTGTAAAAGTAATTTATTTAATTTAAATTTAATTTATTTATTTATGATATTAATTTCCCATTTATAAAACATCTACAAGAAATTTTAGCAGAGCATAGCACAGGGCTGAAAATATTTCATCTAAATTAGAAAATTAATTTTTTAATTGTGACCCGGTTTTGCCTGATTTTGAAACGAATAATAATAACCCAAAAGCCGAACTAAATTTCAACAAGCTATGCAGTTTGACAACGCTATTTTTTTGTCTAAGGGCACGGAAATAAGAAACCCACGTTATTTTATTAGCAAATGTTAAGTTTTAGTTCTTCCATATTTATATTTGTTTATGTTTTGAAATTACAAAAGCTTTGAATTTCAAATTTTGTGGCTAAATTTTCTTTATATAACTTTAAATTTGTGAGCCTAAAACAAAAATTGAAATTTTTTTTAATTTGCTCCATTAACATAAAGCAGTTTTATGAAATTTACCGCCTATAAAATGTTCACCAAATTATTCCAACAACAGGAACTTATCTATAAAAAATACTAATTAAAATTGCGAGTATTTAAATGCTTTAATATTAATTACTATTTGAAAGCGACAATTTAATGTTGAATGAAACAATAAAACCTTCTATATATTACAAACAATCATTCATACATATTAAAAAGTTATCTAACAAAAATTAAAAAATAATTATTTTAATTATTGTAACTCTATTGCCGCTGAATTATTAGTAATTAAAGAAAAGTTAATAAAAATAGCAATATCCAGCTGCGAAATCGAAAGACTTAAGAGACATGCATCATTGCTTAAGTAGAAATAAATAAAAATTAATACTAAAATGATTAAGAGAAAAACTACATGGACATACGTAAGTCACCTTTATTACTTTAAAACAAACCATTTCAACTTAAACGACAATAGTCAACTGTGTACAATGCAATTTAATATCTTGTTTTTAAGCTTTTTTTTTCCTTTTTGCAATTAAAATAATTGAAAAAGTGATGAGAAACTTAATTTCACTTTTATTATTGTATATTTTGCAAATTACTTTAACAAACTAAGAAGGCTTTTACGTACTTTAAAATAAAAAATAAATTATCAAACAACAACAATAAAGCTTTGTTTAAGTTTATAGTTAAATTAGTATTACAGAATGTAGGTTTTGTAATAGATGCCACAAAAAGATATAATTTTAGTTGTCAGTTAATGAATCCACCTAAGCACCTGCTTATCTTGGCTTTTAAAGGGAAGGTATCTAAACTAATAAAGCAGACAAATATAAACTAAGATATTTGTGTAAGTGCTTATGTACTCATATTTTCCTTTAACTCACACTTGTTCACATATAAATTTTTACATTGATTTTGATTCTATATTAAGTTAAATATTTATTAACGATAATATGAATGTAATAAGTTTAAAGTTATTTTTCAAGTAGGATGTATACAGCCTTGTTAACTGCCCTTTTGGATTTAATAAACCATTAACATAATTTTTAATTATATATGTTTTAAAATCCCAGCACGAGGTCTTGCAACCAAGGGCTGACTTTTAGTTTTAGGGGCCAACCCTTGGAATTGCGTCATAAAAGTTAAGGCCTCTAATGAATTGTATAACAACTGAAATTACAGAGTTTACTTAGAATTTGCTTTATGCGTTGCATACTTTTCAACTAGAAATACCATCAGAGAAAATTTTGCATAAAATAATAAATATATTTTACCTTTTCCTAAAAGGTTTTACTTTCCAATATTTCTTATTTACGTTGTCTATTTGTCAATTAAGCTTTAAGGCAACATCTCTATCAACTGACATCAACATCAATGCTTTAGCTATTAAATCCTCAGCTTTAATTTGAACATAACTAAGAGAAATATTTCTAAAATATAGCAACACAAATTTTGTTCGTCCTCTTTTTTATTGTGGTATGTTTTTTTTTATAAAAGTTTATAAATTTTGAATTTGTCACCAATATATTTTATTTCTTTAACCTATTTAACTTGGCTTACCTTCCCCTGTATGCATTAATATAACAATAGAAATTCCTAACGCAGCACTTAAAAAAACTAGACTCTGTAAAGTGCAACCTAACCATAAACAACAAAAGAGCAACCAAAAGCCTAACTGGCAGGTAGTTTCCATTAATGGTGAGATTCGGTATGTGAGTAAGGAGTAATAAAAATTTAACAATAAATAAAACCAAAAATATGCAGCATAAATAAGAAACCAAAAATTCATTAACACGCTGTTGTTTTTTAGTTCATATTTATTTAAATGCTGCTGCATTGTGATTAAGTTTCAATGTGGGTGCATTCCAGTGTTGCCAAGTTTATATTGCTGAAAAAAAATATAAAAAACCGTTGTTTTAAACAAGTCACTATTGCTAGTTCATTGACCACTACAGCATTTTGACAAATTATTGACAACATTTTTTGTTAGTACAAATAAAACAAATTAAGGTTGAATAAAAAAAATTTCCTTCCTCAAACGTCTTTATTTATTTTAAAGAAAATGTTGTTGGCAACACATACACATGTCTTTACTTCTGCTACGAATAATGGTTGCCCTGTCTAAGCAGCCATATGAACAAATATGAATTTCACATAAATTCATTATAATTTTTTTACATATTTTTAATTACATGTAAATGAAATTCTTTTGTGAAACAAATGCATTTCAATATCATTTGATTTTTATTATTATTTTAATTTGCAATAAATAAATCTTGACATAATTGTTAATACGTGCATGTGCACTAAAGCAAGGTAATTTACTTTGTAGATTTTTAGTATAATTTAACTCGTCTTTTATCAAAATATATATTTTGAAATAATTTATTGTTTTTTTTTAATTGTGGAAATGTTTTGATCAAATGTTTGTTTTACCTTTTTTTATGCCTGCACTAAAAGGTACTGTTTTGCATAGTGATTGAGGGCTTAAATTTTATATAAAAAAAAAACATTTTAACTATTATTTTATTGATTTTTTTATTTTTTATGCTTTTATTAAAATAAAAATCTATTAGTTAATAAAAAGTTTTTCGTATCTAAAAAATGCATTGAATTTGGATTAAAACTTGTTTATATTAAATAAAAAACATTTACAAAATTTTAGTCGATCAAGCCCTTATATATTATACCCTGCGTAATTATAAATAAAATTTTAATAAATGAGCAGATTTTTAAAACGATCTTAGAATTAAATATTTTCAACTGTTTTGTTAGTTTAAGGTTATTTTCAGCAAATATTTAAATAATTCACAGACAGTTCAATTATGGACAGATACTTACGGAAGTCAGACTTCAGAAATCTATAACAACTAAATGGATTTTAGAGAGAAAGTGTTTTTACCAACTTTTGTATGGAGCTTGGATTAATGAGAAAATAATTTCTTGTCAACTATATCTCACCATCAGTACCATTCTAAAGATTTTTTTGAGCGTTAAGTTTATTTTCGAATAAGGACTTTATAGAAGACCTTGGACTTTCAATAGACCATGAAAAAATTTTGTGGAATTATATTTTAAAACAAATAAAAAGTATTATTTATGAACGTTAAAGTTTACTTCTGAAAGGATTTTTGTGTTGAAAAAGGGATTTAAATGGCAAATTGATGCTTCTTGCTTATGGTTTCCTTTAATTTAGCTGATCCATCATAAATATGTTTCCAATTTTTTTAAATTAAAATACAGAGAAGAGAAAAATTAATTATTGTTTTAATTTTTTTTTTGTAGAAACAAACAAATACAGATTCATTTAAATATACTGATTTTGTATAATAACAAAAATATTTTGTACAAAAAAAAAAAAACGATATTATCAAAAACTTTAAAAGGAACATAACAAACAGTGAAATTAATAACATAAAAAATTCACACATATTTACATAATACAAAAAAAAAAACACTGAATAAATTTTAATTTTCTTTAAAATGCTTTTAAATTCTATGCAATTTAAACTAAAGCTTAATTTTGTTATTAAAATTGCTTCCATTTTTATTTGAGTTTTTCAGTAGTCCATATGTTATTTATAACCGAAATTTCCTTTCGATTGGAATATATGATCACTTCTTTAAAATGTATGAAAATTTCTATTTAACTATCTGTCTGCAGACTTATTGTTCTGATTCCTTTTTTAGTTTTTTTTAAGATGAGTAATTTTTACCAAGAACGAGAACATTTAATATTTTTTCCACAATAAAAATTAAACTAGGTTCAACATTTTCCCATGTCAGAACTTCACACAAAAGAACGCATTAAGTACCTCAACTTATTGATAGACGGTATCCCAAGTAAGATTTAAAGAGGACTTTTACCTTTTTAAATTTTTCCTGTCGCTAAAAGAAATATAATAAAATAAAAATTAAATTAAATTTGTTGTTGCAAAAATACTTTAACATTTTTGCTGCCAACTGTATTGGTAAACAAAATAAAACAACAACATTTTTCTTTTAATTTTTCACACAAAAATTAATATATTGCAGTTATCGGATAACTTACAGACATTTTTGTAATATTTGTGTGTTTGAGAAAAAATTTTCTATTTGGCCCAATATCCTTAACTACCTTTCGTACATTCTTATAAATACATATGTACAGACATGTGTAAAACTATTACTTTACGATACGTTATTAAAAAAATTATGTTACTATCTTAAACAAAATATTAGTTTGATAGTAAAAAAATACAGAACAAGTAATGAGCTCGAAATAAAATACAAAACATTTTAAGCCTTTTTACATAGGAATAGCTTTTACAGAACAGAGCTTTTAAATTAAGTATTTATATAACGAATGGTCACCGTAATTATAACTTAAAATGTGAATAAAAATATAACCTATAAATTTTATCTAAATAACAATTCTAATCATAAGGAAGAAAATATATAAAAATGGCTTATATAACTAACTACAGAAAATGAATAAGCGTCAACCTTATCTTTTGATTTAAGCCACTGGGGCATCTAGAGTCTCATCTTCACCGATTCGAAACTGTACTTATCGTTGAAACTCTGAAGTTATTTATGAAAAAATAAATGTAAAAAAAACAACGAACTTTAATTGCATTTAAACTTTAACAAACATTTAAATTTCAAAATCTTTAAAATGTTACAATATGTTTATGCGGACTTTTAAATTTAGTTTCATTTTTATAAAGGAATCTACTGGTCGTAAAACAAGATTTATTCGAATTTTTGTTTAAGAAAATATAATAAAAACGGATGTTAAACTCAACTATGCTCGTAAATATTTATATCTTTATATTTTAATTAAATTAGGTATCTGTTTAGTAATATAAATTTACCAAATCATAAGTGATATAAAGCTTATAAAATTAATTAAATATAACATTTGTTTAGCCATTAAGTATTTATAATCATTTAAACACGAATTCTATTATAGTAACTTGCATTCATGCTGTGTTTTTTTTTTCACTGGGGATATTCACTGAGATGAGCAAAACTACGAGTATACAAAAAGTTATCAAAAATTATTATTAATATTATTAAATAAGGTTAGATCGAAGTCCTTGTGTTACTATAATGAAGAACAAAATATATAGAGTTCGAAAATATATAAGTTAGAGATTTCAAATTGTGGCAGCATTTATTTTGCCATAACATAAACTAATATTTGACTTTGGTGAAACCAAGTAAAATTATTCTTTGCTGAATATCCTTTCTTTAATATTTTTTAGAGCTGTTAAACAATATAAAACAATAAAAAAAAATAAAATGAGTAATTCTTGAGAAATATGTTGCCATTAAACTTACATGCACGTACATGTACAAATGAACATTATTATTACAACTGTAACATGTATACCATGTTACACAACAACAACTGATGTCGTTCGTGTCAATGTCACAACACACAAAAAGGTGCTGCAAAAATAAAAAAACAAAATAAACAGTACGCCACAAAAGTCAATAAATAATGACAACAGTTTTGAGGTATTTGTAATAAAGATAATATTTCTTTTCTTCCTCTTACCTAATTTGTGGTAGATTTTTACACCCTTCAAAGATGTAAAAATTTACAATATTTTCTTGTTATTATAAAGAAGAAACGCTTTTGTTTATTTTGTTTTGTTTTGTTCATTTAAATCTGTTTAAAATTTTTTCTGTGTATTTAGTATTTGCATTAAAAAGGAGTACCTTGGGACTTTGCAATTGCTATGTAGTTGTTACATTTATATAACATAAAGATCTGAATTACTTTTATGACATACTGTATTAGCACTTGTTATGACATTACTGCTGTTGTTGGCATCTATTTCTGCTAGTGTTGTTTATTATGTTTATATGTAGTTTGAAAACAACAAAAAAATACATCTTATTGAAGTAATATGGTCAATATAAATCATTTCAAGATTAACCACTTGCACAAAGAAGATTTATTTTGTATTTAACAATTTTAGCTAATTTTTTTTAACGTTGTTGTCTATGTTTCTACAGATATATTTTTCACAAAACTTCAACTACAACTTCATAAGCAATTACAATAACAAGTATGATGAAGTGATGCTTTATTTTTGCTGAATTAAACATGCAACAACACATCATATAACATCAATAGGTAAAACCATATTTGTAATAGACTACATTAGATCAGCTCTATAAACAATAAGTGTCTGCGGATATTTCTTATTGTGTTTTTTTTTTGTACTGACATTAAAAAAAATTTCAATTACATAAAAAAATAATAAATAATTGCAAACTTAAACAGACATGCTACATACACACAGACATTTAGGTACTTACTTTACAATTGTGTATTTCAGTTGTTTATATGCAAAACACATATAAATAATTTTCTATGTCATGGTCTGGGTCAACAAGTTTAATTTTCCATTTATTTTCAGTTTTAAATTTAAATACATAGTTTAGTGTATATATTTTGTATACATATGTATATGTACAAATGTCTGTACATAAATATGCATCAATGAAAAATTTGCAATAATTTAAAGTTAATAGCCATTCTGTAACAGCAGTAAAGTTTATTTTATTTAAGTTAACTAATATTGCGGGTGCTGTACGATTAAATATGTTGTAAATGTTTATTTAAGTTTTATTGAAGTGTATGCAACCAATTAAAGAATGAATGTAACTTCAAAAAAATTGTTATAGTAAACAATTTAAAATCAAGTTTGGGTCTTAAGTCTTCTGTTTTCTTATAAATAATTCCTTTTTTTACACTAATAATGACTATTTTTATTTGTTTTTTTTGGTAAAATTTTTTACTGACCTTATGTTTGGACTAAAGGAAAATATGGGAAAAGAGAAATTTATTTTAAAAACATTGTATATCCCACGTTTTTTTATATTTCAACAAATAGAACTAAAGTTTTTTGCTAACTTATATATATTTCGACTTTATAGAAAGTTTTCTCTAAATTAAAAGTTTACAAAGATTTTTCTAAAAAAATATGGAACTAAGAAAGATTTTTTTTTGCAAATTAAGAGTCTGTTAAAATATCCTTCATTTGCATTTTTTTTTTTAAATAACATTTGTGGTTGACTTTATAACTATCGTATTATTTTATCGATTAAGGTTTTATTAAAACTAGTAATAAGAGAGATTTATCAAAAAGAGTTCTATAAGTATTAAATTCTAAATTCCTGAAAATTTTATTAAAGTAAAAAGTTTATTAACGATTTTTTTTCCGTCAGGAAGTTGGAACCTAGAAATACTGAAAAGTGACAGCGTCTTCAAGAAGACAACTAAATTACTAAAATACAAAAAAAAAAGAATTAACAAAAGTCTTTATCAACTCAGTCATGCATCATTTTTTTTTTGTCTTTTTCTATCGTTTTATGTTAAAAAAAATTTTTTTTGTTAAAAAAATTTCAGAGCGAAATAAAGATAGCCAAACTAAATTATTTTGAGATAGTAATGTAACTGGTTCTTTCGGCACCAGTACCAGCACAAACCTCTCTTTATTGGATGACTTTACAAATATTTAAAGCTCTAAAACCAAATAATAAAAAAAATAAATAATCTCTGCTTAGTATTAAAAAAAATATATTCTAAAATTGCATACCAAAGAATGTCCATGATTATTTGGCTTGAAGTAAAATAGTTGGACCAAAACTATAAGGGAATCTTTTATGAAAATAGAAAATTAAATTTATTTAAAAAATATTCCGTTCTTGGAATATATTTAAATTAATGCAAAGTAGCTATACAATTTCATGATTCAGTTGAACTAATAAGGCCATAATTCACAGTCATTATTTATAAACTAAAATGACAGCTATTGTTTCGTAAAACACCATTATTTTTTATTTAAAAAGCCTTTATGTTTAACTAATAAATAAAACTAAATTTGAATAAGATTTTTTACTTAAAGTACCCAAGTGTTTGAATATTTAATGTAATAATCTTAAATTCGGTTGCCTTACATGGTGTTACGAGCTCTAGACATCTAACTTTCAAAAGCCTGGTGATAAAGATCTGGCTGAATTAAAAAAAAATTAAGAACATTCCATTGCAGAGGTAATGATTTTTGGAGAATTTGTCACTATGTTTGTGCTGAGGGTGTAGGGTAATTGTTAAAAAGGCAACTTTCCGCTACAACTATTCACTACTACTACTACAAGTCAGCTATAACAAAGAAGCTATAAATACAACACTAATGCTATAAAAGCAGTATTGATTATTTTCTTTTGTGACTTGGCATCAGTGAATCATTAATAGCCAACCGATAAAGGAAACGCTGTAGGATATTTTATATTATATTACTAAAGATCGATGCTGTCAAAAATTCTTTTTTACTAATAAATACAATTTCAAAGTAGAGCATTTTCATTTCTGTGTAATCTTTATAATAACTTCAAACAATAACTTTTTCTCTTCTCAATCTTTTTATATACTGACTGACATCATTTACCTTGCATCTACAACACATACATATATGTACATAAATACTTATTCTCACAATACATATGTACTATGTATGAATGTTTTGTTATTTTCAAAAACAATTTTATTATGTGTGAATTGTAATTTGCTTGAAGCCACAATATAAACAATAAAATGTCGTCAATTCTTGTTAATAAGATGAAAACAAGTCATGCGCATATAAATCTAAAACCTCAAATGAAATAAAAATAATTGAAAAATACCTTGAAATTATGTAAAGAAAAATTGCATTGTCTTGTTGCAACATGAACAAATTGAAATAAATAACAGATTTACATAATTCTACAAGAAATCAAACAGAAAATAATTTTAAAGAATGAAACACATAAACAAAGGTATTATGTTTCCAAATATAGTTAAATATTTATTTCCAATTATTCAACAATAAGTTCTAAATATCAAATCAAGTTTCTCATAAAACATATAACTTCAACAACTCGTGTCCTATTAATTTGTCTAAATGAATCTGACCATATTATCAAAATAAATTGTTAGTTTAGTGGAAACATTGATTTAATTTCACGGAACGTTAGAGTAGGCGTGTGATTTATAAAACCTATTATTGTTGACACATATTTAACTCTATTTTGCCATAAATAATTAGCACAAGTCATAGAATAATGTAATTTAAACTGATTGAATGCAAAGAAATGTAAGTTAAAAGTAATTATAAATGATTTATGTTAATGAAATAAAGAGCTAAGAAAAAAATCCACATAAATGCAAATTAAGTGGAAGTTTGCATTGTTGACTTTGTGACAAATGAAATGCATTTAAGCAAATTAGAAAATATTTTGTGAAAATTATTTATTTAGATTATATAAGCTTGTCAAGATAAATTGGTAATTTGTATTGCAATATCTTATAAATAATAAAGTAATAGATTACTTTATTTTCATTTTAATTTTATTTTCATTTTGAACAACTCTTCTTACATATTATTTTTAATAATTATTTTGTATGTAATACATTAAAAAATTAATCAATCGTTTAACCATGCAATGATCCTTAAAATTGCGCGTTGCTGCACTACTAAAGTATAAGAGAGTTTCACGTCTTGGTTAGATTTGAATCATTCAATAATATTAGCCTGATTCAGGAACTTCCTTTTTTAGAATATTCTTCAAAGTAGAAAATGAAAAAAATACTTAGAGTCTTAAATAATAAAAAATAGTTTAAAATACATTTTAATAACAATTTTGTATTTTTCTTTTACTAAATATAATATTAAGAAAAATTTCAAACATTTTATTTTTTTCATATCTCAACTTTATGTAGCTGAGTAAAGTCTTACAAAGATAAACATTTGTAAAATTGTTTATTTTCTTGGCACGAAATTAGTTTCTGTGTTAATAAATGATTATTTAGATGCTCTGTTTGAACAAAAACCTTCTCACCTAAATACATTAATTACCAAGAAGCATAACAAAATCGCCAACACAATGTGATATCAGATACATGTGTCAACAGCTAATTAACCAAGAAACCCAAATATTTACCCACCACATTAATTACTTAAAATCTATTGTACAACTCTTTAGTTAGCTGACAATGATTTATATAAAGTTTGCCATTAAAAAAAATATATATATTTTACTAAAACACTAAATAAAAGTTGCATAATATTAGTCATCTCCACGATAAAAGACAACATCATGACAGATAAACGGTTAATTAAAAAGATAAAAAATACTGCTGCAGAATGAACACCTCAACTCAAAGTCACATCTGGTCACATATAAACTTTACTTTCATAAACAAAACCAATAATTTTCAATAAACATATAAAAATTAATAATCGTAAAACGAATAAAAAATAAATCAAACTACACATTATTGCACCAAATGTGTGAACGTTTATATGTGAAACACACCAACCAACCAACCTTCTTTAGCAGCAAATGTGCAATGAAAAAATAAAAACTAGTTAGAAATATTCATATTTAATAACAATAATTATTTAATTTTTATTTATTCACTTAAACTTAAACATATTTCAACAACAACAAATATATTATCTACAAATACGCATATTGACGTTTCAAAGTGAGTTTGTAGAATAATAAAAAAAAACACTTTTGTCCACAAACGAATAAAAAAAAAAAATTAACTTTAAGAGGGTAATTAAGTAGAAAATTATAACAAATAAATCATTTAAAATGGTTATCATTAACACGATTTTACATAATAAATATAATGTTGACTTTAATTTATTCATAAAGCAACAGAACGAACACAAAATGCCCTATAAATATTAATTTAGTTTTCTGTTTCAAATAATTAAAACTTACAAGCAAATACTAATTAATTATATTGTGCAATGCCATGTTCAAAAAAAAAAATAGTAGTTTGCCATAAGCTAATTTCCTAAAATTTTTAATTAATTTGTTTTAAAAATAAACAACAACAAAACTGTGTCATCAAATACGAACGAATTTAGTAGCAAACAAAATTTTTAATTTTCAAATAAATTTTAAAAACAGATGCTTAGTTTTTATATTTACAACTGTTTGTTTTTAAATATTTTTTTAGTTTGAAAATGGCATCAATATATTTTAACATTATAACCTTTTGTTTTGCAAATCAATCATTTTATTTTGACTGGTCAATAAAATAAATAATATAAAGTTATATACTCAAGGAAAGAGAACGATATAGCTTTAGGCTAATTAACGTACACTAATTGTAATAACAACATCAAGCAAGTAAATAAAAGTAAGTGTTGGTTACTTAATTAAAATCTAACGATTTTTTAAAATACTCATACAAATTATTAAGTTGATTCTTAAGTACATTACATTACATTCATAGCACTTTGCATCGAATTTTTTTTAAGTAAATCATAGTGAGACTAAATAAAATTTTATTTATAGACCAAAACATATATAGGTCAGTTTTATTACTATGAAACGGACCCTCTCTATGATGGAAAGTAGGACAGTAAGTCTCAAAAAGGAATTTCTATTTTGGAATATAACCATTGATGTTATCTTTAATAAACTGGGCATGCGAATGATATGCTGGAAATTTAATGGGGACTATACTATGTAGCGTGAGATTGGCATATCATAAAAAAAAAGAACGACAAAGCTCAAACACTGAAAAATCTAACGCCTTGCTCTTAATCCAAACGAGGCTCGGTACTCAACGTTAACCAATGTAAGGAATTATGTACGCTGTTGATGTTGCATAGTGGATTTGCATGGCGATGATAAACAAATAATTATTTGCATACCTCTTGTCCTATTAATTGACAATTTAATGTAAACTAAATGGAGTTTAAAAGATTGTCTGCATAGTGCAATCCCCCCCGGGGGCATATATTTATATGTATCATGATGACTTCGATATCGTGGTACTATTGCTCTCGAGGAAAAGAGGTTTGCCTTAGCCTTGGGTGGTTGCGCCCAAATTGGTGAATCACTAAAGTCTTTCTGAAACCACGGGAACCAGTAAACCCCTGGACTAAGTCCTAAACTGGTTATTGCTTGAGGTCCCTTCGGGTTCCACGTGGTGGTTGTGGTTGTGACCTGAATTTTAAATTAGCAGGAAGAGGTAATCAATTTGTGCTGATGTTCGTCTTCGGACTTACTTCGGATGCTTAAGTCATACGCCTCTATGCATGAAACGAAATTATCATATGGTTTGGTATTGATTGGAGTCCTTGCTAATGCTTGTGCTAGTAATAAGCTTCGGCCAGCCTGTTCTCTGCCAGCTCTGTTGTATTATCAGCAGGTGGAAAAGGCGCAGTTGTATAGCCACAGGTCTACAAACCAAGGGAACTAGATAGCCTGGTTCTTAAGCAAGTTGCTTGTTTATTACTTAACAATATAATAGAACGAAATATTTGCCACCTGTGTGTTTCTTGCAAGTTCACTCGGGGGCGTTAGTTGGACGCTTTGCATTCAACTCGTGGTTTGACCACATGGCAGGTAATGGAACAAATCAAATTTACATTTCTGCATAGTGCAATGTGTATCGTAGCGATATGTAGCGAAGTCAATCGAGGATTTATGGCTTATTCTTTGAGAAAATGGATGGAGCATAAGGGACAGAGTTTCATTCTGGACCTGTTGCGCAAAGAGATTTTGAAGACTCAAATTCCAATGGAATGCATGAGTAGGATGAAAATTCCTTAAGTTATGTCTCTCTTATGTTTGGAAGAGCAGGTGCTAGCGCGTACTCGATTGAGTTTAACCTGGCCAGCACTTTGATCTAGATGGATGGGTACGTTTCCAGGCAAAGATACTTGGGTTGCTGCACTTGTCAAACAGCCTGTTATAATACCAAGTTTAGTGAAAGAAAATTTACGTTCCACTTGATAACCATTTGAAGACATATTTTCTAGTTTATTCTTATGCTAAATAGATGAGCCTCGATAAACGATTTAATTAGGATTTAAGACACACATGGACATAGCTTAAAATAATGTAGCAGAAAGTACTGAAAAAGTAAGTTTTCCCGAGACTAGCCGAGTGGAATGCATTTTCGAAACCAGAAAGTTTTCATAAAGGGATAACTTTCTGTTGTTCGGAAACCAAAGTTTTCTGGGAAATGGAGTGAAGATGGCAAATACCCTTTAAGGCATGGACCCTATAAACCTAAAAAGGTTAAGAAAATAACTGCAAGTAGATAAGCTTGTGTGCTGCTGAGAGATTGCCCCTTTTGAAAGAGCAATAAAGATACTTTGATATAATCAGTTAGATAATTGAATTTTTTGTCAGATAATGTAAAATTCAAATATGACCTGAACAAGATATTATTCAAGAAAGACCAATTTTTTATAAATATTAAGCATTGGCTGGTATTTGACTTGGGACCACCGACAAAGCATACACTTAAGCGATCCTTATCCTATTGCTTGTGCTGGCTTAACAAAAATTCTTTGAGGAGGAGGAATGATGATGACTTCTCAAATTGCTAGAATCTTAAGCAAATGTAGAACTCAGTGAGTTAAACAAATCATATCAAATTCTTCACCTATATACACAAGTTTGAATATTTTACATATAAGGAGATGCATGCATTAATACATAAAATTACTATTTTGGTAAGCTTTAAACATAATATACTTTAATCCTGACATAAGTCCCTTTAATAAAAATGCCCTAAAATCAAAACAATTTAGATGAAATAGTAAAAAAGTTCAGTTGTGTCTAGCAACGCAGTCCAGGCTTAGCGTAAATAAACCTAATAAAAATTTTTCAAGAATTTCACATCAATTTAATTAATTTATCTACATAATCAATTTTCTTTAAATGTTTTCATTTGACATTTAACAAAAACATTTTGAAGCATATTTTATGCCTTAATATTATGTTATTAAAAATCTTTATATTCTTGTTGTTAGTGTAGTTGTGCTTTTCTATTCATCCATCTTTCCTCTTTTGTATAATTTTGCCAAAATGCCAAATCATGTTTAATGATCATCTATTATTGTGTGAATAATTTTTTTTTCTCTCTTTGTTAAAATAGAATTAAATGCCAAATCTTTAAAAAATAAATGTTAAATGCAAATTAAGGTATAACAAATTCCATCACATTAATGGTATGTTTATTTCTGTACATGTATATGTAGTTGTGCAAAAAAAATAAGTATCAAATTTAGTAACAAAATATAACTGGCCTAATTGCAACAATCCCACATTGAAAATTTTTTGCAAACTATAAATGTTTGTTAAAGTAATACATTAAGTCTAGAAGAATAAAAAAAATATGAATTTTTTTGTTTTATAATGGGATTTTTTTTAATAATAAATTTATAATTTATAAAATTATTTACAGTCTCGCTGTAAAGGTTGACTTAATATTGTTGAAATTTTTACGTTTAACTGCTAAAGTATAAAACTAAATGGTGGTGATAAGCAGGTTTGTTTCTTGAATCTTTTGCTTATGCATATTTTAAAAATATATTTATATAAGTACTGCTATAGGAAACGTCCATTTTTAACCCTTATGTTTATCCCAAAAGGAACATATTTTGGTAGTTTTGCTGTTTAAAAATACATATTGTTCGTACTTATAAATTTTTAAACATTTATCACATTTAATAGCACGTACATATGTAGTTATTAATTTAATTGCTTAAAGATTTCAAAAAGATTTGCTAGTAATAAAACTTACTGTCTTACAAATGTTTAAGAAATTTATTCACTTTGGTTGTTTGTTCTTGAAATCTAAATGACATAAACAAACAAAAAGTTATCATTAAATAAGATAAAAATCTGCAACAGCTTTAACTATTATTTTTATTTAATTTATTTAATGATTTTATCTTTGTGCTTCATGTATTTCCTTCCTTATTTTAAATAATTACATTAAAACATAATTATGTTTTGCGGAGTTCTAAAGCTGCTATCGGAAGCAAATTAATGGTATTTTAAAGTAATTTCAAAATAAAGACTGCAGGAAATATTTAATTATGTCATGTATCGTAGAACTTTAAACAAATTCTACACTAGTACTTTATACAATTTGTATTTGGTATAAAAACAAGTTTTTTAAACAAATTAGAAAAATATAAATTATTATAATTAAGAAAATGGTTATGTGTTTTAAGAATAAATGTATATGTTTTATTAGTCACCATGACGTACATATGCTGTTAAGCTAATATTTTTATATGTTATTTAATCTTAAAATGTTCAGCATTTTAATTTATATGTAGACACAGCCCCTATGAATTGTTCTATTCTTTTATTATTCCCCTACATATGCTTTTTAAACTTTTATGCTCAAATGACAAAAAAGTATTTTAAATTCGTAGTATCCGTTTTTAATCCTTCTTTATCTTCAAATTTTAAGACTCGTATAGCTATGATTTTGTAGGTTTGCCAATCTTACCAACTTTGTAGACGACAATTTTTGCAGCTTTTTAGGGCAGAAGAAAAAATATTGTATTTACTTTAACTTTTCAGACAAGCTTTCTACCGTTTTGGTGCATAATAACATTTTACTACGCGTCGAGAATATCAAATCTTTGCTCTGCATTCATTAAATCAAACATGACCACATTCACAGTTGGCCACAAATTACAATTTTCCACAATTTGTTAAATGATTTTGCGATGTCGTCCACAAGGAAGTATTTGGGAAAAAAATAAAATTTTGTTTTTTATTTGCAAAACCATAATTTTTTCAATTTTTTTTTTTGCCATATCTAATAAAAAGATTTTATTTCAATTTATTTTGAAGACTGTATTAGTTGAGTAAGCAAAACTATTTTATTTTATTAGCATTTGTAACTCTTTTGTGGTTTCTTAAAGAATATTCTACATTATTCATTCACTTAAATTCATTACTTTTAATAACCCCCTACAAAGAAATCTGCGACGGATTAATCTGTATTTTATGGCCATCTTAGGCACCAGTTAAGGCTACTTAAACAGTATGTACAAGCAAAAAACAATAATGCCATAAGGAGAACATTCCTACTATAGAACAACTACGAACAACTGGTATATACATATGAATAAAGATTACTTTGGCTTACGCCGGCGTAAAAAAATAATACGATTATTATATTTTTATTATATTTATATATCCCGAAATTATTATATATCCCGAAAAGGGCCGCTGAGAAAAAAATGTTCTAAGTTTTTTGTAAATATTTTTAACGTATCTGAAGAAAAAATACAAAACTGGATTTTAATAAGCTACTTATAAAACATAAACATTTTACAATGCTTAGAAATATTAAACACATAAAAATAAAGATTTAAAAACCTATTAAAATGTCTGTTTGTTAAATTCTAATCATAAGCAAAAAATTAAATATATTAAAACAAAATTTACAAACTAAAACAACATTCTTACCTAT
>NDXZ01009261.1:29646-41647 GCA_003055125.1 Paykullia maculata | reverse complement strand
TGCTCAAATGACAAAAAAGTATTTTAAATTCGTAGTATTCGTTTTTTAATCCTTCTTCACCTTCAAATTTTAAGACTCGTATAGCTATTATTTTGCAGGTTGCCGATCCTACCAACTTTGTGAACGAAAATTGTAGCTGCTTTTTACGGCAGAAGAAAAAAAATATTTTATTTACTTAAACTTTTCAGACATGTTTTCTACCGATTTGGTGCATAATAATATTTTTTACGTGTCGAGAATATCAAGTCTTTGCTCTGCATTCATTACTTCAAACTGGACCACATCCACAGTTTGCCACATATTACCATCTTCCACAATTTCTTAGATGATTTTATTGATTTTTTTTTTTTTTTTGCAAAAACATAAATTTTCCAATTTTTTTTTACCATATCTTATACAAGGTGAGCCAAAAGAAATCACCCCATTGAAAGATGGTCTTATTTTTGCAAATGGCGGCCAATGTCAAATCTGTTTCGACATTTGTGAACTAGACAGATGTAGAATACAAGTGAACAAGCCATGGAGCAATACACTCCCCAAGAACGCGGAATAATCGTGTCTATTTCCGACGTGGACGATTTTTCGACCAAAATCATAATGAGCGATGAGGCTCATTTCCACCTCAGCGGGTACGTGAACAAGCAGAACTATCGATTCTGGGGCATCGAAAATCTACAGTAATGCACGAGGAGCCATTACACCCGCTTAAAGTGACTGCATGGTGCGCTGTTCACGTTGGAGGAGTCATCGGGCCATTTTTTTTGAGATCGCCGCTGGTCAAACGACAACAGTGGACAGTGCGCGCTATAGGGCCATGTTAGCCGAGTTTTTTCTGCCGCAATTGAATGAATTAGGACTGGAAAACATGAGGTTTCAACAGGATGGAGCAACGGCATACACTGCGCGAGCCACAACCGATATTTTGAGGGCGGCGTTCCCGGGTCGCCTCATCTCTCGTTTTGGCGACTTACATTGGCCCGCAAGATCGCCCGATTTAACCGTTCCAGACTTTTTTTCGTGGGGTTTTTTGAAGTCCCGTATTTACGTGAACAAGCCCGAGACCCTGGAAGCCCTCAAGGACAACATTCGACACAAATGCGAGAATCTGTCGCCCGAAGTTCTCGCCGAAGTGATGAAAAATGCCATAAAACGAGCCCGTACAGCAATCAATTGTGACGCCGCCCATTTGGCCGATATGATCTTCTCAACTTGACCAATAAAATTCTAAAGGTTCAAATAAACATAATCAAAAAACAGAATCAAAGTTTTTCATTTAGATAAAAATGAAAGCCAAACAACATTTCTTTTGGCCCACCTTGTATATAGATTTTATTTCATAATATTTTGAACACTGTATTAGTTGAGTAACCAAAACTATTTTAAATGAGCATTTGTAACTGTTTTGTGGTTTCTTAATGGTTTTCTTAAAGAATATTCTACATTATTTATTCACTTAAGTTCATTACTTTTAATAAGCCCCTACAAAAAAATCTGCGACGGTTTAATCTGCATTTTATGGCCATCTTAGGCACCAACTAAGGCTACTTAAACAGTATGTACAAGCAAAAAACAATAATGCTATCAGGAGAACATTCATACTATAGAGCAGCGTTAACTACGAACAACTGGTTCATACATATAATTAAAGATTACGCTAAGGCCGGTGCAAAACAATATTATTTTTTATCTGTGAAGTAAGAAAACTATTTTATATATCCCGAAAAGGGCCGCTGAGAACAAAGTGTTCTAAGTTTTTTGTAAATATTTTTAACGTATCTGAAGAAAAAATACAAAACTGGATTTTAATAGACTACTGATAAGACATTTAAACGTTTATTTAAACATTCTTACATCTTACAATGCTTAGAAATATTAAACACAAAATAATAAAGATTTAAAAAACCTATTAAAATGTCTGTTCGTTAAATTCTAATCATTAGCAAAAATTAAATATATTTAAACAAAATTTACAAACTAAAACAACATTCTTACCTATGATTGGCTCTTTTATTGCCAACTTTAAAAATTTAATTTTAAAATTTCATGCTGCTTTATATAGTAAAGTTTAAGTATTTATTTTTTCTTTATCAAAATTATTTTTTAATAACAGAGCCTAACTTAAATTATATACTAAATGTTATTTATCTTTATTTGCACAATAAGAAAATATTTTTATGAACATTTTTTTCTCTCTATTATTAAGTTTGATATTTTCATTACAAATTTTCTTGCTTAAGTTTTTCGTTTTTGCCAATTTATACAAAAAAATTCAAGCCAAGTTTATAATATTTAATTAAACTTTTGAACTTTAGATTTATCGCAATCACAGGCTTAAAAATTTAACGAAAACTGTAAAAACCAAAGCTATTTACGAACTTTACTAAATATTTTTTTGGGCCAAAATAAATATAAATAAAAATTTAAATTATTGTAAGGTAAAATAATGCCATTGGCACTAAATAAATAAAAGGTTTTTTTTTCTTGCTTTGTTTGAATTTAAATTTATTTCTCTTTAGTCTATTAATACTTTAGTTTATTGATATTAAAATGGGTTATTAATTAAAATATTTTTTCAAATTGTTTTTAATTAAACCTTAACTTTGGCGTTTTGTCTGTTTGTTATTTATTATGTTGTCATTTGTTTAAATTTTCGATTGAATTAATATGGTTTAAAAGTATTTAATTGTCCCCCATTAGTCAAGGAAAACTGTTAAATAGTTTATGGAACACCTTTAACTTAAGTTGTTGTATATCTTTTATGAGTGATCCATAATATTATTTATTACTTATGTTACAAAGTCGATGTATGGTTTTTTTCCCTTATTTAATTTGAATTAAAATACAAGACATTATATGTAATAAAAAAAATTATAAAAATGTTCAAAAATAATTAAATGTGGGCGTAAAATGTTTATGTTTCTAATGAACAAAACATAAATTAATATTTAACTATTTGGAAGCCATAAAGTTTATGAATTTAATTTAAAATAAGCAAAAGTGCTACATACCCTTTACTAC
Source organism: Paykullia maculata (assembly GCA_003055125.1). Taxonomy (NCBI): domain Eukaryota; kingdom Metazoa; phylum Arthropoda; class Insecta; order Diptera; family Rhinophoridae; genus Paykullia; species Paykullia maculata. The sequence continues at coordinate 38,629 of NDXZ01009261.1, read as the reverse complement.
GTGTAGGTATGTAAGATGGGCCAAAAGAAGTCATTCGACAGACTAATTGTTACGCAAAAAAATAGACACGATTATTCCGCGTTCTTGGGGAGTGTATCGCTCCATGGCTTGTTCGCTTGTATTCTACATCTGTCTAGTTCACAAATGCCAAAACATTTGAAATTGGCCGTCATTCGCAAAAATAAGACCATCTTCCAATAGGGTGATTTCTTTTGGCCCACCTTGTATGTATTGACATATCCAAAAGGCAAAAGAAAATGTTATTGGTTTTTTTACGATATAAATTTTCGTCCATTAAGATTTTTCGCCTATACCTTTGCGGATTCTAGGCTAATTACAAATATAATTGGTTTTTTAAACAAATGTTGTCGTCGCTTTTTACTTACATATATCTCGTTTATTAAAGGATTAAAGTGATTATTATTAGAGAGAATCTAAGGGATATTTCTGATCGTTTGATATCATTAACGGGTCCGAAAAGAGGCTGAGAAAAGTTGATGTCAACAGAAGTCGGACGTATAGATGGACATACGGACATGGCTTAAACGATTTCCCTATCTATAAGGATTCAGAATATATAGTATATATTTGATTATTGAAACTATTTATTTATATGCAACAGTTTTAGTTAACTTTTATGCTTTATAGATGTTCAGTTGAATTACAAAATTTTAAATTATGAGAGTAATATAGAAAGGATTCACAATTATGTCAGTTTAGCTTTAGTTTTACTAACTGTCTCGTTGCGTTATTTACACGACACAAAAGTACCAGTACAAAAGCATTAGTAGCAAGAAGAAGAAACCCAAAATTTCTCAATTTTAATTTATTTTCAACCAAATAATTTTTTTTGAAAAAAACATCCTAGAAATCCTAAGTCAACAAATGCTCGTGTATTTGCTGGATGGGCTTTTGATGCATTAATGCAAAAAAAAAATTTTTTTTTTAAATTATGTTAAGAAATAAAGCCCGTTTTGGTTAAAAGGTTATATTAAGAAGCAAAATTGCAGGATGATGAAAACCAAAATAAAACACTTACGCAACTATTACACCCAGACAAAATTACAATGAAGTAATTGTGGGAAGTAACTGATCAATATTTTTTCAAAGCAAATAATTAAAGAAAACGGAGAATGATACGCAATAAAATTGATATTTTTCAAATGCTGTTGATTATAATATAGATGGTATGTATTGCCACTTATGTCACTATCACCAAAACAATTGATCTATTGAAAACACAATGTGGTAATGACTTTGTCCCAAGGAATCGTCCAGTCAAATATAACTTTTATATATTAAAATAAAACAATATGTTTCTAAAAAATTCTTCCAAAGAAATAATTTTGTTTTTTTTTAATTCTTAGTTTTAAAAATATTTTATTTTAAAAATAAATTACTCAACAAATCTAGATTGGAAAAAGCTTTTTTTGTTAAATAAACATTTTCAAGGTTTTCTTCGTCCCTAATCAAACTTTAAATTATTTAATACTCCAGGAAAAAAAAATTACTTTTTAATTTTATTTTTAAATTTTATACTTCAGATTAACTAAACAAAAAATATTAACTCAAGGCTATTAATGGATCGTCATCTGTCATCTTTGGTGATTGTTTCTGTGTCCATTTCTTTTCGACTAATTTTGTCCTCACCAATTTCAGTTTTGTTATGCTGTTCCTTAAATAATTCTTTTTCAATTTCTTTTGCTCCAAAGCTTTTTCCTTGTCTATCTCTTGCAATTGCTCAAAAATATTTTTAGGTTTTGAATTTCGATGATTATTGGTAGAATTTTTAGCAGCATAAGCCACCACATATTGAGAAAAAGCTGAATCTTCTGGTAGTCCTAAGTCAGCAAAATCACGAAATTGAGCAAATTGTTCTTTGGGGTAAGTAAACTTTTGAATAAAACCCTCTGTAGAGGTAGATGTTTGGGTGTTACTGCTAGCTTCGTCATAATAGAAATCACTGCCTTCATCATTTGTGTAGGATTTTTCTTCATCCGAATAGAAGGTGCCACCCCTAAGTATGCCAAAATTACCAGAACCCAAAATACTAGCATCATATGCTGTCAGCGGTTGATGTCTGGGCTGTAATTCTTTATTATGTTGAGAGATAAATTTGGCAATAATTGGATCTTCGGCTAGCGCATAATAGGTTTGACCATGACCCAAAGATGGCAAGTCAGGAAAAAAATTACCATAATAGTTTTGAGCAGCTGGTAGTTGGGCCTCTTCTGGTTTTCGCTCAACTGGTTTGTTTCTAGGCAAATGAAAACCCCTCGGCTTGATGGCTTTGGGAAAGTGAAGCTGTGGTAGTTTGTAGTCAGTGGAAGCCGTGGCAAGGTCCGAGTGATTTCTAAATGTTGAAGCTAAAAGAAAAAAATATAATACAAAATACATTATTTATTTTAAATCTTTTTTTATTTAATAAACCTAAAATATCAATTACAATAGATTTAAATAAATTAAAACGTAATTTACACACCTTGATAGGAAGTATTAAAACAAAAAGTTATTGAAGCTTAAAAACAATAGTTACAACTGAGTTGTGTTGTAATCTACCATTAAAAAAAAACTAAATAGATTTTTGAGTGCAAAACAAGAAAAAAACTAAGAGTCTAAGCTTAAATCAAAGAAACTACAAGTCATAAGCATTTCATAGATCAATGATAATCATCTGCAGAAATACCGGTACTTGTACAGTTTTCTAAAAACAAACTCATAAAATTTTACAAAAACCCATGTAAAACTTCATTGAGACATAAAATATTATTGTAATGTAAAACAAAAAAACCAACAACTAAATACTACAACTACTATTTACAGAGAAACAAACAAACAAACGAAAAAAGTCATTTGTTGTTTTGTGCAACTTTAGTAATGTTTGCTTAACCAAAAACAAAATTACAAAAAAGTACAACGATATTTACAATATTTTGCTTTACAACAACAGCATAAAAAAAACTTGTAAAGATTAAGATCTATTAAAAACGATTTGATAATGACATGTAAGCGTAAGTTAAATTATGCCCCATTAGGAAACTTAGAAGTAACTGCAACTGCAAGCGCAAATATTTTACTTTTTCTTAATAATAATAATTTCAAATATCTTATTAAATTTGCCGCAGCAGAAGAGATGCTACTAGTTGATGTCTTACTTTTTTATATTTTCCACATGGGGTATCCTTCCTCAAGTTTCTAAGCATAAAGTTGAATTTTAAAGCAAAATTTATGAAAAATATTTTTGTGCTGCCTGTATTATTTAAAAAATCATGTTTTTAAATGTAAATAAAATAAATCTTAATGCGAGTGTAGGAAAATGGTCAACTGAAAATTTTATATCAAACATTTCCGTCAACTAATACACGAAACATAATAAAACGCTTATAAAAGTGTAAAAACATATAAACAAAATAAATAAAAACCCTTTACTCTTTTATTAAGAATAAACGGAAGAAAAAATGTAATAGACCTTCTGTTTTGGAAAATCTATTTAAATGTTACAAATAGAAAATAATAAGTAACCTTCGCGTTTACACCTGAGGAAAAACATATAATGGCAGCATGATTACTACAGCCATATTATATGTATTTTTAAAATTTAACTGAATTTTAGCAACAAATGTCAATTATCAAAATGTTAAGTTTTCATATTTTATTATAACGTGATCAAAGCATAAACCTTAAAGGCCAATCCAGGCAGGAAGTTTTAATGGAGGCCAGATAAAATGACGGACTCATACAAGAAAACTTGTCATCCAAATGTTATTGAACAGACATGATCAGACGTACTGACTGATAAAAGCACAGATGTAGCCCTTTCAACTGGTATGTCCTTTTGTAGGATATTTAAGATATACATTTTTAAGATTGGTACAAATGGAAACTGTGGTTGTGTATGGATAAAAAAAAATTCGAGTAACTTTTTAATATTATTAGATTAATGATTTCAAAAACTAGCTTAAAAACATACACACATAGAATTCAAAAAAAATATAGAGAAAAGGTTTTTATACAAAATATCTCTGCTAAACCAGTGCACATTAGGTCAAATGTTTACTTTTTCTGTGAAAAAGTGATCAAATTCAAAATGACATTTAACTTTTATTGTTATTGTTTTTAGTTGAAAACTCTCCAAAACTAGGACGCATGATTTTTTTATGCTAACATTTTTTATGCTCGTAAGCAATTTTACAAATGTGCTTACGAGTTCAATAGTGCTTGGTCAAGTTTAAGTGCGTGTTTTTTGAGTTCTGTTGGTAGTAATTCATTTATGGTAAATAGAAAATAAAGAGACAAATAAGTATTTATATGTTTAATTAAAAAAGCTTAATATTTATGTCGCTATTAACAAAAAATTCCTTAGCTTACATAGCCTTATAACGATACACAATTTTATGACTTTCTGTAAGCTTTAACAAATTTTTTCACCATTTTATCCCTTTCAAATTTATAAAATAGATTAAATAATAACTAAAAAGTAATTAACAATTTGGTTTAAATACCTTTTGAGAGGTATATAGGATTCGGCGCTCTTAGATCTTTAAGGCGACCTCTGAAACAATTTGTTTAAAATATGGAGAAAAGAATTCACAAACAAACTTTGACACTGCTTTCAAACATGTTGTGGACAAAATGAAAGTAAATACAATTTCGAATAAAATGAAAAAACATTTAACTCAAACAATACATATTTTTGCATAAAACTGGTTAAAAAAAAGGAAAATCTCACTGACGATAAATGTCTTTCAGGACCGAAATCATACGTGACTAAATAATGAAAAGCAAAAGCAACTTCATACGTTGCTCGACTTTTACGTGTGCCTGAAGAATAACCTGTTTTACGTATTCAATACTCCTATCGATAATTTTGATCCATTAATTTCCACAAAATTTTTAAATAGACGCGAAAACGTTACACATACTAATTAAAAAAAAATGGCTGAATACAATGTATTATGTTGGCATTGCTGCAAAAGGGTTAATTTTTGGTTGTTAATGCGTTAAACTCCAATTTCTTAGTTGATATATTCTTACTTATAAAATTCTCACAGGCTTAAGTTATTATTATTATTTTGTAGTTGTTATTAATTTCGCACAGAAAAAGAGGTCATTTGACCTTATGTGCAATGTTCAGTAATAAAAACTATTATAAAGTTAATTATATTTATAATTAAAACTAAAATATTAAAGTTGCTATTAAAATGAAAATAATTTTTTTTTCAATTTTTTATTTTATGCCCTCATTATTCTAATAACTTAATCCCATGCTGTTTGTTTTCCATAAAAATATATTTATATAAAAATAGGTCAAAGTACAAGGTTAAGTTATATTTGTCATTGATTATTTATCCAATGCTATTAGCGGCTGCATCGAATCTTTTATACACTTAAAGGTAGTACTTGTAAAGGGCACAGAGTTTCTTGTTGTCGTCTGGTGTATTATTATTATTATTATTACTTTCTAAGATCCACTTGATGGTTTCGTTTATCATGTGTGTTTAGGGGATTACCCTTAGGCATCAGTTTCTGAACTGGGGCTGCCAGCTATGCTACCAGACTAGCGATGCAAATACCAAACGCACCACAGGAGTCAAGTGTTGTTTAAGCCGCTTCTAACCGGGAGAACACACGGTCGGTGTATTTGTTGGTGCGCCCAAAGCTATTAGATTTCATGGGGTTAAATAGTCTCCCAAGGTATATGCTTTACTAAAAAACATTTTGCTTTTATGTAAAAACTTTTATATCTTAACTTTTTCCTGACTCTTGACTAATAATATGAGAAATTATTCCAAATCCAGGTAAAATTATAATGTTAACTTTAGGATGTCCAAAAAATCAAAATAAATGTTGGTATAAAATTGGGTCACCTCCTCCTGCTGGATTAAAAAATGAAGTATTGAAATTTCGATCAGTTAATAATAATAATAATAATATAGTAATAGCTCCAAACAGCTGACAAATTTTTTTGATGATAAAATAGTTACATTTTTTCAAATAAATACTTATTAAATGTGTTATTATTTTAAACAGGAGCTTTGGAAACGATTTTTGTGAATGCGTGCGACCAGGTGATCATCGCTAAATCGACTTTTCTTTCTACAAAGATTCAAAAACTGGGTTCGCACATTAATGTTTTACAAATTACAAACAAAATGACAGACAGAATACATGTACAGAAAATACACTTTCATCATATGTAGTGTATAAACTAAGTACTTGTTTGGAAGCAAAGGCAATTACATTATGAAATACCTTAAATACAAAAACCTTCATTGTTAGGCTTAATTTTGCTCCCTCAAATTCAACTGATATGACTTCGAATTTAACTAGCTTAGGCATGCATACAATGGCTTTGATTTTGTTTTATTTAATTCATTTTAATTTACGACTATTGAGTGGCTGTGATTGACAGCTAATGGCACGAGTTTTTCATTTTATTTTGAATTATAACAAATCGCTACAAAATCATGTTGACCATATTTTTTAACTTTGTTATTTTGTAACTGAAGTAATTAAAGCAATTCATTACGTATGGATAGCGGTGCACAAATATATTTGAACAATTAAAAAATGTTGTTGCTTTTAAACTCCCGCTCATATGTACAATATAGAATTGTAACAGCAGCCGCAATAGCAAGTTACAAAGTCACGACCATGATCTTTGTTTCAATTGTAATAGAAAAAAACCTTAACATTACTTGTCTACTTTTTCGCTACAGTTTCAGTTGAACAGAAAAAAAGTCATTTATATTGACAAGACCAAGCCAAGTCAATAATGAAAAATTTTTAGAAAAAAAACTAAATTAAAAAACACATCAATCTTAAACTGCGATTAAATGCAAAGACATATTTACAACATGTGATTTAAGTTTTAAAGTTGCGCAAATAAATACTATTGACATTAACAGGTAAAACCTGTTATAAGATTCAAGACCAAGTGATGGAATCTTTACTCTAAACAAAGGCATTTAGAAATAATTAGAATTCTATTGAAAAATGATTTAATATATTAAAAGAGGAAATGTAGGTAAAGACATTTATATATCTTTGTAAAGAAACAAAAAATAATATTTTTAATATATTTAGTTTAGTAGGAAAAACATTAAACATTTTTCTGTTAAAAGACATTTAGTAAAGGACACAATTTTTATCTAAAGAGAAACTTCACTATATTTTCGTTTTTATAGAATTTTTTTTTAGTTAATTAGTGCTGAAAAAAGTATTCCCTTTATAGAAAAAATTAACAGTATATATTTTTTTTATAATTTTTAAGAATTTATATATTTAAATACACTTTTTTAAATATTTTTTCTACAGATAGTTTTCTAATAAATTGTAAAAGACTTTTTTTTTGTAGAAAATAATTGTTTTTTTTTAAACCCTACACTACACCATAACTGAAAACCATTTTATTTGTTTAAACCTTGCCAAAAATTTACTGGCATTAAATTACTTTTTAACTTGAATAAACAATGTCCATCTGTCCTTTCGCTCCTACGTATTTCTGTTTATGTTAACCTTGTAGCATTTTATAATGAACGTCAGTTTAATTTAAAAACATGGCTTTTGGTTATTATCAGCCTGAGCTTAGAAATTCATAAAATTGATTCATATGCCGCATAAGAAATACACCAAAAACAAACACTTTAAAAATATTGACATCGCAACAAAATTCAGCAGAAGTAAAACCAGGACAAAATTTCCGGGATCCCGTCCATTTTCCGGTAAGAAGTCCCAGGAAATTTGTGGTTGAATTCCAAAAATTTTTTTCCAAGCACTAAACTGTGAAATGAAGACAATTTTATTATTTAAAATAACATTTTAAACGATTTCAGCCCATTCAATTGGCAGTCGAAACACTTTGTCAAAAAGATATTACACAAGTTGGTGCTGATATATTTGTAAATGCGTTATGTTAACAAATATATATAAATTTAAATCCGATATGTAAGGCAATGTCTGATGTCAATGTGAATGTTTCAATTTTTTACAAAATTTTCTGGCGTATGTCTTATAACTCCTAGCCGTTATGTGTGAAACCAGCTTTAATGATATTTTTATTGACTTTCCAAAAAAAAATATATATTTTATAAAGCTACCACTAGTTAAAAGCCTTTTCTATAAAATTTCCAATTTAAACAAATAAATAATAAATTTCACTTTATTCCAAAATACTTTTATATTTGTGTTTACTCTAATAAAATTTTCTATTTAATTCTCAAAACGAACAATTTATTAATAAAACTCTTTAATCACTTCAATTACTTGTACGAGTAAGTTTTTAAATACTTAAATGTTCTATGTATGTCAATGTTTTGTTTTAAAAATTTATTATTGAAAAAAAAATCACAAAATAAAAAAAATTTATTAATCATTCTTACTTTAAACACAGAACATAAATAATTTTTTTTTTCATCTCCATGCTTAATCTTAAATCTAAAAGAGGGGCATAAAACATCATTTATAGCCACAATTACAATAATTGTCAATATAAAAAGTTAATCTTTTATTAAATTAAATTTAAAATTATTTATTTCAGATTTTTAAAGACTTTTGGTGTTTTTTTTAAGTGTCATTTTAATTACGGTCATAAAAATAAAATATTGTTTTATTTGTTTATATTTTAAAATTTAAATTAAAAAAAAATGTTAGAACTTTATTTATAGACAAAAAAATTATATTAAACAAATTTAGAAGTCAGCCGGCCAAGTGAACAACCGCCAATCATTGCCAGCCAGCCAGCATCTTCATCTGCTTCATCTTCTATGTTCTATGTATTGCAAATTAATTGACCATTAATATCAAGACATAATAACAATTATTTATTTGGCATTTAATGTTTTCAATGATCTTGTAATTTCAACAGAACTTAGTTTTTGTATGTATGAAGCGTTTTCAAGATTTTGTTGTTAACTTTTTTATTTTTTGTCTCTGTCATGGTCTTGGTCTTGCGGTAGCATTGTTAAAAGCTGTCTTTGTTTTT
>NDXZ01009261.1:16855-29610 GCA_003055125.1 Paykullia maculata | reverse complement strand
TTTGTCAAAATATCAGCGGATGTTTATTTTTTTATGTTAAAATAAATGTCAAGTATCTTTAAAAATTTATATAATTTTTTGCTCAGCTTTACTGATTTTTTTTTAAAGAATATTTTCCTAAATATTTGTTATAAATGAAAAAAATAAAAGTTTTAAACATAAAAGGTTGGTTGTTTTTATAACTTCCAATCAAGAACATCATGATTAAGTTGTAATATTTGTACATTTAAAAGTATTAAAGGATGATATATTATAAGTTTAAAAATTTATGTTTAAAAACATATTTTTTTTATTGTATAATTAAGTAATAAAATAAGTTATATATTATTGGTATTAACTATTTAAAATTATTAATACATACGTATATGTATGTGGGTCAATAACCCTGGATTTCGTTAAGCCGTTTAAGTAAAACTATTAACCTTAAAATAACTTACATTGTTGCAATGCATTACGAATTTTTAGAAATATGCTTATTGTTATTGTAAGTTATGTTAAATTTGGCACTTTGTAAAACACTGTATTAGAAGGGTTGTTCCTAAGTTTGCCTTTTTACGACTTAAATAAAACAGTTTTATATATTTTTTTACCTCGAGACTTAGGTTTTAGCCTTTCAACAATTTTGTTAGACCTTCATATTTTTTATGTTGCCTCAAAAGGCCTAAAATAACCTTTGAAATGTACTAATACGCAAAACCACTCTAATTGCATGAACAGAGTTACCAGTGAACACTTCGTGTTCTATCACAATTCAATATTTAATTAATTAGTTGGTAAAAAAATTTCAAAAATACATTTTGACTAGTCTTAATTTAAATTTTTTTGCTTTTTACTGCTTTTACGTTCGATTAAGCATCTTTTTATTTGTAAGGCCTGGCAACACTTATTAGATGTTTCCTTTCTAAAACTAAAACACTCACTGGAAGCTCATAGCACAAGAAGGTCTACATTTATGCAGCAATTTTTGGCAGTAAAATATATAAACATTTAAATGTTTAAATAAATGATATTAAATTTGTGTGAAAAACTATTTATTTATGTCGTTTCTTTTATTGTAAAAAATGTTGCTCTTTGTTTGCCCTTTCTAATCATAGAAGCTGGTAAAATTGTGTAACAAATCGAAGGGCTTTTAAAGAACTATTACAGTAAAACAAATTTATTTTTATGTAAGAATATTTGAATCTTCAATTTTTTTATTGTTTGTAATACCAAACATCACAAAACAAAAACGTGGAATATTAAGTTTATCATTCCGCTTAAAGCATACTGAAATAAAATAAAGAATTTTTCAGAAAGATCTGTACTACAAAATATGTTCTGGCTGATTTTTTCATTGTTAAAAAAGTTTTAATCTCTCCGCAAGAGCGCTATATTTGGCTGTGCCAAATCTTATATACCCTTAACTACGTATATTTATGAATGTGTATGTGTATATATATATATATGTACGTATGTATTCTCAAGTCCGAAAGGCAAATTAAATATTTTAGTTCATATACATAGGCGAAAGCCCATATCTCTGCTGATTTTGGGCCAATTAGTAAATGTTTGTCAAATTAACCAAAAAGGCTTATCTTACAAATAGTAAAAATAAAAATTTTTTTTTGCATATATTTATCTCGAAATTTTTTTTGTTATATCTCGCAATTTTTTTTATTGTGAAATTTCCTAAAAGGCATATCTGACACATAAATATAATAACTTTTGTGTACAAAAAAAAAAACTTATTTTTTTTGCTTATATCTCTAAAAAAAATTTTTTTGTTGTGAAATTTCACAAAAGTCATGTCTAACACACAAATATAATAATTTTTGTCTAAAAAAAAACAAAATTGGTAGTCGTCTTTTTTAGTTTTTATCTCGGTCAGTTAGTGGTTTTAAATAGCAAGTACCTCGTGAGAATTTCTGATTATCTGATATCAGTACCGGGTTTGTACTATATTAGGGGGTTGAGAAAAGTTGATTTAACAGACAAACGGATAGACGGACATGGCTAAATCGACTTCCCTATCTGGTGGAAAATTTATATTTTTAAATACGATTATTTAAAAAAGTAATAAACGGTGCGTTGGGAGGGTGACGCTTTTGGAATGATCAATTGTGCTGATTTGTCGCATCGCGCGTTCGCGTTTTGTGAAATGATGTTGGAGCGTTTTCGCACTGTAAACCCCATTTTTTGAAGCATCGAGCCTCATTTTCACTTAAACGCCCACGTTAACAAGCCAAGAATCCGCAACCCTCGATTGAAGCATCAAAAACCATTGCATTACCCCAGGGTAACTGTTTGGTGTGCCTTATCCACGCATGAGATAATTGGACTATTTTTTTTTCGAAAATTCTCGAGGCCAGGCGAACAGTGTGTTTAATTCGTCAGAAGACATCTGGATGACATACTCTTTAAAAAATAAAATCCGCATTTTATCGTTCAATGCTCTTAATAAAACTTTGTGTCAATTATTAGGTTTTTTATTTAAGTTTGAAAATATAAATCTGCCACCAGACACCCTGTATAATGATCCAGAATATATATACTTTATTGGGTCGCTAATAAATATTGTAGAAATTACAAACGGAATGACAAACTCATATGTATATACCCTTGTCACCTCTGGTGAATGGTGTGAAAAAAATGCTGAAAAATATTATTTTATTCATCGTTAACTAAATGAAAAAAAAAATAATTTTAAATAAAATAAATTTTTTTAAAGTAACGAAGAAAAATTTTTATAAATAAGCCGTATCAAAACGTTGTAAACTTATTTTATAAAAAAACTAATTATTTAAATGTTTATTTTTTTTTTAATTAAAAAAATTGTTACATTAATTTTAAACTAAAAATCAACTGCATAACTTTACCTCTGAAACATAAATATTTTTTATATTAAAAAAAATATTTATCATCAATTACTAATTATTATATATATATATATATATATATATGTTATGTTTTGCAGAATGATTATATCATTAACTACCCCTTATATGTATGTATGTATGTGTGTACATATTATTATTAAATTCTACATTATTAGAACTAGAGTAAAAACAGCTATACTTTGTAGATATTTTTTATTTCAAACACTGAACTTATTGTTCACAAAGAGTCATTAACAATAACAGCAACCAACAAGTGATGGAGACAAAAGAATACAATTAAATATTTTCAATGTTCTTTTACATACATATTATTAATTAAGAAAATCATGACCCGGAAGATTTTTTACTCAACAGAAAAAAGTTGGCAGCAGAATATTGAATAAGAAAACATACACACACACAGACATTTACATAAAACAATTTTGTACACAAATGTTTCAAGGTACAAATCACACAAAACCTAAAAAAGTAATAAAGAGAAAAATAAATCTGTTTAAACACTAATGATTTGTAGTTTCAACGAACAATGTTGTCAGTACCTTTAAAAAGACTGACTTGCTGTCAATCATAATATGAAATTTGTTGTGGCATTTAATTGTTTGTTTTTTTGTACTTTTTGTTAACAAAATACAAAATTAAATGCTTTAAAACAAGACTCACGTTTTCACTTGCAGCGTTTTAGTATAAATTGTGTGGAACATTTTTTTTTTGTTTCTGTAGTTGTTTTATATGTTAAATTTTTATTGATTCATATTAATGATTCTGTGCTTTTTTTATGATTTAAACAAAGTGCATTAATTTTCATTAAGTCAATAGTATCGGTAGTGAAGTTTATGGTTTTTGTAATCAATTTTTTATTGTTAGACGTTTCGGTTGTTAATTGTATTTTAGTATCAATAAAAGTGAAATTAACGAGAGCTTTAAAACAAAACGAAACAAAAACAAAAATGAAGGAAATACTTAAAGTTACTAACAAAAAATGATAAAATCTGTTTGATAAAAGCACATAATTTAACGAAGTCGTAAAAGCAGTTTTAGCCAAACAATACTTTTAAAAGTGTTTGATTATTATTTAAATCCACAAAAGATTTTTAGACAATTTTTGCTTAACAATATTTGGAGGATTTCCTAAATATATATTATATTTTTGGGTAATTATCTATATTAGAAAATACAAAGAATTAATTACAATTAACTATAATTTTTTTTTAATAAACTCTAAAAATCTCATTCAAAATATGTTTTAATTAAAAAATATGCTTTATTTATACAAAAGTTTAACCCCCCCATCCAGGCGGAATGAGTAAAAAAAACAAAAAATTGTTTCTACAAAAGTCAGGTGAGAGGTGTGTGGTTTTAGTCTGTTGTTCCAAGCAATCGACGTTAATAAAAAATGAGAGATTTTTTTACTTAAATCTTTGTTCACAGGCCAAGAAAACTTGTATAAAAATTCACTCGATATTAAATACCGTAATCCGTTCCCAGGAGCTTAGTTTAGGACCTAGAGGGAAAACTCTTAAAAAGAAATCTGCCAGTGAAAAGTCAGAAATTTTTAAATTTAAAATACTCGAACAAAAATGGATCTGAACAATGGGGGAATTCCAGTTATAGACATCAAAAAAAAAAAAAGTTACATTTAAATTTAATAAACTAATCTGAACTACTGGCATAACTTGGTGCCATGGGTAGTACTAAATACACACCTCAGCGATAATAACATTTCAAATTAATATCAACATGAATCTATAAAAAATAGTTCTCTAAACTACTGTCTAAATAATATAAATATAATTGCCTTCTCATTGTTCACGTTCTTTCTGAAACTAAGTCAAAATTAATAAAAATGTTTATCATATACAAGTGAATGTTGCCTAATTGAAACATCCTTTTATTAATTTTAATTTATAATTATGTTAGAAAAATTACAAATTAAGTTAAAACTTATAAAACCCAGCATAGTAACGAAGAATATCTGGCTAGAATTAAAACCTCAGTCGCTAAACTAAATGGAGTTAAATCTTATTATGCTTAAAGCTTTTCCCATTTATTGTGTTTTAACACTATCTTATCGATATTTTAAAGTGATACATTTTAAGACTTAAATGATTAATATATATGCAAAAGTGATCTATTAATTATTCTACTTAGGGCCACTATTACAACTTGTCTATAAAGTGTGTGATAACTAAAGGTTACTTAAGCTTAACCGAACAAAAAAGATTCATTTCATTATTACAACTTCCATTTGAAATAAATTTTTTAATTTTCAAATTATGGCAATATTGGTTTTTGTTTACCACAAACTTTTACATACAAAATTGTAGGTTTGAATAGTTGAAATAGAAAAAGTGGCACCTTTATCTAGTACAGACAACCTTAATTTAAGAAACCTTACGTTAATAGTTAAAGGTAAAAGGAGCTTCCCTTTAAGTTAACGTTTACTATTGGATTAAAGTGTAGTTATAATATTGAATAAATAGTTGTATGCATGTAAGTTGTAATAATGGCCCTTAGTATTAAATTTAAATTTTCAATACCAATTTAAATCATACAACAGCTATTTGCCTGTGGTTTTCTTTGTCCTTTCATAATCCAGCACCTGTAATAAATATTTAAAATATACTTTGAAAATATTTAATTAAACCCTTTCTTTATTACTATTTGCTCCATTAACAAAATTTTATTAAAATTAAAAAAAAAACTTGCCATGAAAATTAAAGCTTAATAGGCTGGCATTTTTATTCAAAAATTTATTGTTTATATTTAGAATCAAAACTAATATTGAATCTTCTTGCTAATGTGTTGAATGTTACATTTTCAACTGGTTACTAAAGCTGACCCTAGTCTTGACCCTAGACCCTCCCTAGTGGTTGTTAAATCTTTATCAATTTCTTTTTATATTAATCTATTGTTGGCTATTTTTTTAATATTTATTATAAATCAACTTTAAAATTTATTTGTTTATTTTGAAAATCAAGAGTCAAGATTCAAATTTAGATTTCATTTCAAGTTTATTGTCAATTAAATTAAAGGAATTTAGCAAAGAAACAATAAAACTTTTAAAAACATTGGCATTTTGTGCATTTTATAACTTTATTTAATATGTTTCATAATAATTATCGTTAAAAAAATATTACAAAATACTTAAGCTAATTTATTAAAGATTGTGTAAAAAAGATCTTTTGTGGAATAAAATGATTAATCTGTTTAAAAGGTTTTAAAGGTTTAAATAATGACGTAGATTAACCAAATGTAGATGAAACATATAAGTGGCAGTGGGAATTATGTGAATTTTGTAATAGAGAGGTAATTGATAATGGCCTTAACTATAAATAATTTAGATTAACGTAGTTGAATTTAATTAACTTAAATGATTTTTTTAATCAAGTTTAATAATTTAAAAATTTATTATAATAATTTGGTTTAAAAATATACCGAAAATATAAAACTTAAAAATCATATAAAATTAATTTGATTAGAGAAAATTTTGTTGGTGCAACTGAAAGACCAAAGTAAACTTTAAAAATGTCCAATAAAGACATTTAGGGATCTTTTAAAAAAATACATATGTAAATGAACTTTTTGCTATGGCTCAAAACTCCTTAAAACTTAGATCAAGGTTTCCTGATTATATTTACGATGTAACAATAACCTATAAACAAACATCAATAGTCAGGTGGTGGAGGGTAAAAATTATCACGATTTATATTTTTTTTAAATAAATTTTATAGAAATCTTAAAAAAAAACATTTTTATAAACTTTTTTGTTTCATTCATCAGTGTAACTCATTAGGCCAAATATACAAAACTAGTTTTAAAAATCATTTGTTAAAACATTTTTCTCTTCTTAGGAATCAAGGTTATTATTGACATAAAATTTTACCATCAACTTTTATCTTTGTTTTATTAAAATAATGTCATTACAACATATTTAATCCACCCAAAACTTATTTCCAAATCCACAATGGATGGTATATTTTTTTAGGTGAATATTTACAAACATCATTGCAGGTATTAAGTTAAAAGAAAAAACCCGAAAATATAAATGAATTCAAGCATTTTGACATCACCTGAACAAATGATATTCAAGCATTTGTTTCAAAAATTTTACATAAAAACATAAATTGAATTTTTATTTTAAATTAAATATTTATTTAAATCGTACTTTAAAAATTTAAATTTGTGATTTTTTTTTTTACTTATAAAAGTTTTGCCATCAATAAATTCCATATCGTCGGCTTAACATAAAGGCTCCTGTAAATTAATAAAAATGCCCCAGATATTTTTGTTTAGCATAAATAAAATTAAAGTTAACAAATTTATGTTAATTTAATATTTTAATTGTTGTGGATTGTTTAAATGTTTGACTCAAGTTATAAAAAATTAATCTGCTTTATTACATTATTTGTCAAACTTGATATGTGAATGCTTAAATAATGTTAAACTTTTTTTTTTTAAAAAACTAAATCGATTAAACTAATTGTTATTAATTTTTTTTTTTTATTATACTACTAATAATTAAAATATGTGACAAGTTCAAAACAAAGTTTTTGTGCATTTTGAACTTGATTTTGTTTTAACAAATTGTTTTTATTAATTCAATTTAAATAAATATAAATTTGTTTAAAAAAGTGTTTTGTTGTTTATACTGGAAGTTTGATTTAGTTTTACAAAATCTCAAGTTTTTTTAATATAAACAATTAATTTGTTTTTCTTTTTGTGTAACTTCTCTTATCAAAAAAATAATAATACAAAAGCCAAAAGAAAATGTTTGTTTAATTGATTTTATTATCTTTTATTAAAGGTAAAACAAACTACATAAACCTTTCACTTTTTATTTGGCTCTCATCGCTCACATAATTTGTATTCCCCCTTTTCACACATGTGGTAAGGGTATATATAGGTTTGTCATTCCGTTTGTAATTTCTTCAATATTCATTTGCAACCCCATAAAGTATATATATTCTGGATCCTTATATATATGGAAGTTAATTGCCGTATCCGTCTGTTCTTCTGAGCGTCTGTCCTACTGTCTATTGTTCGTGTGTTGGTTAAATCAAGTTTTTGTAGTTCCCATTGGTATCAAACTTATGGATATTGAAAACTGGCAAGATCCACCAATAGCCGGTTAAGATATAAGCAAAAAAGACGACAGATATATTTAAAAAAAAATTGAACTTTTTGGACCATTTGGGCTACATATGATGAAGGGCATATAAGATTTGGCACAGCCAAATATGGCGCTTTAACTTGTTATCTTAGATCTTAGCTTCTGTTTTAAAATTAATTATGGGTTCGGGGACAATAAAACAAAAAAAATAGTGAAAAGAAATTAATGGCCTTTTTTTTGTGTGAATCAGTGTATCATCGTGTCAGTCAGGTTGTTGCTTTTTCTCTCCCCTCTTTTTATATGAAGAAGCATTTGTAAAAAAAATTTTTCTAAATAAATACCAATAAATTGGGTATGAAATTAAATTTATTTAACGGCGAATAAGATTTTTTTTAATGGAATAAGTATTTTTTATATTTATATTGCTTAGTAGCTGATCATAAATATAATTTTAAAGATCTTTAATTTTGAGGTAAACCTTACTAGATTCAATGATTGCCGCTTTATATTTAGGTGATTTTAGGAAGAATGGGCAAAAGGACGGTAGCAGTGGTTATGAGGCGATAAAAAAATTTTAAGCAAATACTATTTTTATGAACGTTTAATTTAAATTTTTTAATAGTAAAATGATTAATATTAAATTAGACATTATTTGCTATAATTGTTTTCACTTTATTGTTATAAAATGTTTTTAATATGTTGGAAAGGTAAAGCCTGTCTGGAGGCCCGAACATCAGACTAGGATGCAATATCTGAATTTTTTACGTAAAAACTTAATTTCAATATTTTTGAAAATTCATTTCTTCTTATCAATTTCGCAATAATTTTTTTCTGGGAAAAATTTTTCATCAATTTATTTTCTGTTAATGTTAATTTCTGTTATATGGTAAACTTTATATGCTTTTCTTGTTCGCTTTTTTATAATCGCATTTTACAAAGAACTTAAAATGTTTTATTGATTGAATTTGTTTAATTTTTTTTTCATTAATAGAGCAATAATTATAAAGCTTTCTTTTTCTTTTATTAACAGAAGTTGAACATAACTTTTTTCTTTTACAGAAAATTTTCGAAAAATTTTCTAAATATGATTAAAATGTTCTCGTTATCTATCGTATTCTTTAAAAAAATTTTCTGTCTTAACAGAACTTTTGTTAATTTCCTTTTGCAAAATTATAAAAATTTTTTCAATATAAAAAAATTCTCTCTAAAAAAGCATTTTTATTATAATTATCTGCGTTAAAACTAAATTTTATTTAAAAGAACTTCTTTTTTAATATGTTTTTAAAATGTTTATATTAATGTCAAATTTTTTAATAGTTTTTTATTTAAATAAATAGTTTTTTTTTATTTGCACTTTGACGAATACTTTTGAGAAAATGTTTTTTTTTAACTTTTTTCCTCTTTGAAAGTATTAAGACAATTTTAAAACATAATTTTTTATAATTTTTTATTATATACATATATATTAAATCCTGTTGTTCCTATAAAAAGGATAGGACCGTATAGTTTGTATATTAATATAAATATAAATAATAAAAATTAATTAAATATAAAAAAACTGAATTTTTTAAAGATTTTCATATAATTTTTCTTTGTTCTATTCGTTTTTGGCCTCTCTAATTTATGTCCTACAAAATCAGTTGCAGTCATTTACCAAAAAATAATTTTCTTTTTCAGTACTTGATGTTGTGCAACGATGGCATGTCTGAGACCTATTAAACATGTTCTTTTTTTTTCTTTGGGTGTTTTAATAATTGCATGTTCTTCTTGTAATTATTTAATACAAAAAGTAAAATTAAGATTTTTTCTTAAAGCACAAAATTTCTTTTGTTTGTAAAAATGTTAAACAAAATGTGTGATTTTTTTATCTATGATAAAATATAAAATGTTGCTTTTTTTGTTACAAGTCTCTTTATCCAATGTTGTTTGTAGTTGATGAAGTTGATGTGAAACTGCACAAACTATACAGCGTTGTTTACAGCGAGTAAAATTATGTGTTGGATTTTCATGTCGTTTTTTCTACTTAGCGGGCGTGTGAAAGCTGTTGCACATGCGCAACAAAAACGCGTTTTAATGTTCGTCTGCTAAGATTTTTTTTTAGCTTTTTTTTGTAGTTTTAAAAGGTATGACTCAACTGGCTGGCTATTGTAGAGTTTAGTGTATTGCATGAATACAGGTTTATTTATGTTGCTACATGTTTATATATAATTTTTTATACGTTTTTTTTTCGCATTACGAAAATCAACAATTGCTTAATTTTGGATGGATGATTTTTTGTTTTGGTATTTGCAACACAAGAGGGAATAATTGCTGCATTTGTTGTTTGTTTATTTATTGTTTGGTTTATCTTTTTTTGTTAAGCATACATAAACTCGCTGAAAAAAATTAACTTCAATACATCTGCTGCATAAAAGCTAATAGTTTGCTGGTGCAAAAAATCACAATTTTTTTTTAATGAAATATGTCGCTAAAATATGTTAAACTTTCAAAACTTTAAAAAAGTGTTTAAAAAATATGCTGAAAATTACAGCAATTTACATTTATCAAAAATGTGTTTTTGCAGTTTTTTTTCAAAAGTAAAAAACTAAAAAAAAATATTTATAAAAAAACTTGATAAAACATTTTTCTTAAAAGGAAAATGTCAACAAAAAAGCATATAGAAAATTTTTTAAACAATACAAATGTTCAAATAACAAATTTTTAAGAAAATAATTATCTATTAGATGTTTTTTTATAAACTTAACATTTTTCAAAAAACGTGAAAATTATAATTTAAATAAAACTCAAAATTTATTGAAAGTCTTAAAAATTTTGAATTTATTTAAATTTTATAAAAATAATAAATTTTTAAAAATGTTTATGCTTTTATTTAAAAAATTTTACATTTATTACAGAAAATATAAAACTTAAGAAAACTAATTAATTAATTATATAAACAAACATGGGCAAAGGGATACATGAATAAGTATCGTTGTTCTATCTTAGCATTTTTATATTTTAATTTCGTAAAGAGAGTGACAGTACTTAAAATAAAGGGTGATAATTAAAAGGCTATTTTCGTTGTATTGATGCAGCTCTTTAAGAAATACATACCATACATTTTTAATAACTTAAAAGTTTATTAAAGAAATTTAAGGTAAAAAACAAGTAAGAGCGCTATATTTGGCTGTGCCAAATCTTAAATACCCTTCACTATGTGTCCAATTTTTTTCAAATGTATTTTAGATTATCTCAACGCTTTAAAGCAGCGGTTTTTTTTTGTTAAAATAAAGAGAGGCAGTCGTCTTTTTTTTTTTGCTTATATCTCAGCCGTTACTGATGAATTTTGCCTGTTTTCATAACGATTTTCTCAAAAGTATTTCCAAAAGTTTAATACCTTATACAAGTATGGATGACAAATGGGATACGAATGTAAGATTTCAACCAACAAACGGATAGAGGGAAAAACGGACATGGCTAAATCAACTTTCCTTTCTATTAGGATCCAGAATATATATCTTTATTGGGTCGCAAATGAATATTGTAAAAATTACAAACGAAATGACAATCCTATATACCCTTGCAACATGTGTGAAGGATATATATAAAAAAATGATACATAAAAATATATTTTATTGATTAAAAGTTTTATATAAACTGGAGTTTTTCATCCGAAAAGAAATTTTAAAGCTAAATGCTAAACAATAGTTTTCTTAAAAGTTGCTAAATATAAATCTGTCTATAACTGAATCGAAAATAAACTTCGTACTATTTAATAGATGTAGTTTTTTTTAAAAACTACCAAAAATAGAAAAATTGTATAAATATAAAATAAACTAGAATTAATTTACAAATATGTTCATGTCTCTTCTCCAGGTGTATAAAAATTCCTAAAATAAGTTTTTTTTTTATAAATAAATATTTTTAGAAGGCCATTGTACTGCTGCGCCTCACATTGGGAAGCTCTGTATTCCATAAATAATTTCAATAATTATTTTTCATTTGACAACGTACTAAAATCTCTATGTATTTCTTTACAAATTGCTACAACATTAACATAAAACTGCCTATTGTGTCAAATACTCCAGTTTTTGTTTATACATATTAGAGTATTCAAAAACCGAACAAAAAACCGTTTTTTTTTCTTCTTAAAAACCGATTGGTTTTGTGTATTGTTATTTGTTAACCAAGAAAAAAAATTTGTTATCTGGCTTTAAAACAAATCCGTATTTTAATCGGTTTTCTTTAAAGCGTTTTTTCTTTAATTGGAAGACCGGTTTTCTAAATAAGTCGATTTTTTTATACTCAACTATATATTGCTCATTTGCTTTAACAATGTCATAATTCAGAAAACCCATATTTCGAGTTATTTGCACCAGTTCATAATAAAAAAAGTATTTTAATAACTGACAAAGTCTTGTGAATCAGCTTTTAAAATTACACGCAGGATCACCATGGAAGCATTTTTTCCTATTTGCATAACCTATTGTCTATTGCTTGCAATAACTTATTAAGAAAGAAAGAAAAAAAAAATTTAAGAAAGAAAATATGTTTTTAAACGGTTTAAAAACCAAAGATGCGTCATCTGAAAAATTAAATATTTTGGGTTATGACGTTGTTGCAGCAAATGACTGATATGTTAATTTATTTATTTAACATTTTTTTGTAATTTAATATTAATCGCATTGTGAAATCCATAATTATAAGCCACTAAATAATTTTATTTATGCCTATTCAAAGCTTACCAATTTCATTTGCCCATTTATCACACTTAACTCTAAACAAAAAAA
>NDXZ01009261.1:0-16825 GCA_003055125.1 Paykullia maculata | reverse complement strand
AAAAAAAAAAACTAAGTTTAACCAAAAAATTCACAAAACTAGTAAATGCATCTTAGTTTTATTATGATTTCTAAACAATTTAACATGTTTTCGTTGTTTTGATTGAACTACAATAGAATTTGGTAGACATTCATAAATACAAATCAATAATCGAACAACAACATTTGATACCAATTACAACAAACCAGTTGGTCGGACGCCTGACAACTTTAAATGCTCTTAAAAACAGTATTGGTATTGTGTTTGTTGTTGCTGCTATTGTAGCGTTGTATTTTTAACATTTTTTTGCGCAATAAAAAACACTTTCTCCTGACTTTCAAAGTGGTTCGAAAATATGTTTCATACAAACAAACAAAAACAAACAAAAACAAAACGACAAAAACTAAATTTTAACTGTATTTCGATAAGCAGATGTTTGATTGATTTTTATTTGATTGTTTTTCTTTTGTTGTTGAAAATCTCAAGTTGTTTATTGTTTAGTCTCTATAAAAAAAGGAAATAAAAATTTATTGAAATTGAAAAGAGTTCAACAACTTTTTAAGGTGGTGATGGCAAAAAACTAAAGAAAAAAAACATCTAAAATATTTTCTTTAATCTTAATGTCATTCAACCATGACAGTGAGTATAAAAAAATAAAAATAAGTAAAAATTTGGTTTGAATATGAAACCTAAAGAAATAAATATTGTATGAAATTTTTTTTTTTGGAAATTTTATATAAATAGAAAGTTTACTCATAAAGGAAAATTTATCGAATATTTTTTTTAAAATTTTTTTTTTTTTAATTTTGTATAAATACGACCAGAGGCCTTATTCTGGCATTCAATAGCGATTGAAAATTAACAATTACAATTGGAATCTAATTGGAATTTCTATACCTAAAGCAAAGAAAACTCGCACGTTCGAGTAAAATTTCGATTGCTATCGAAAGCTAGAATTAGGCCCTAGGCCTGACTATATTAGTTATCATGTAGTTCCCTACATGATAACTAATTTCTGCAAATTTTTTTTTTGCAATTTGCAACAGTCAGCTAAAGTTTTAATACAGTTGTATATGTCGGAGCACTGACCAACGGTCCGCATAAAATGTGTTTGACAGTTTTATGTTTATTTATTATTTACTTGTGATAAATTCTATTTCCATTTTAATATTTTAAGCTTCATAATTGATTAGATGTTTTTCGAGAGTGGAGTTTATATGAGAGATAGAGTCAATTCTGGTTTGAACTTCAAAAAATTTGGCAAAGGGTGTTGAAAGGTGTTATGATCATTAAAATTTTTTCCAGTAAGTAACTTTAATCCTCCTATACCCAGGCTAATTTTTATGGCAACTATACCCACACGCGGTCCTACAGACCGAAAGTTTAAAACCATTTTTCATAGTTTTTCCTAACAAAACCCATATTAAAACTAGAAAATATAATGAATTTATTATGCTATACAATAAAATTATTTTCGTTTATTTTATTGACTTTCATTCTCTTACAAAATACCCCTCAAAATTACTGATTATTCTTTTAACTTGCTGTCATTTTCGTAATCATAATCAGAGCCAGAGTTTTCTTCCTCCAACAGCAATCTGATTTGCTCTTCATTTTTCTTAATGCAAAATATAACCTATAAGTTAATCAATTGGTCTTGCTGCAACACACGGTATGCACTAAAATAAAGCTAGTAAAAAATCCGGCAACTAGTGTTTTCGGTAAAATAAATTTATATGAAAAAGTGTTTTGTCGATCTCACAGACCAACGAGCAGGAATTACTTATGAAGCATTCACCGCTTAATTTGAGCACGTTTGCATTATTTATTTAAGGGGAAACTTTTATAAGACTATATAGTTCCTTTTTTATGAAAGCTTGATTAAATCATTAACTAATTAAAACCCAATTCATATAATTTATAACACTTGTCATAATCCGTAAAACTGTCATGAAATTTGCAAACTTACAGCAAGTTCAAATATGAAAGAAAGTGTCCGTTGAATTTTCTACTGGATAATTGTTAATTTTTTTGCAGCATTAATTTCAATAAATATCACTTGAGGTGATATCCTAAGACATTCTTTACAACCATGTCAAAGTTAAAAAAAATTTTCTAAAATAGTTTAAACTTAAGAGCAGGTTAAAGAGTTAAAATTGGGAACTGTACTTTTGTTATATAATTTATGTAAACAGGCAGATAAACGGATATTGTCTCTCTGGTTCCCTAAGAGGCTAAGATTTTTAGTCACTTTTAAATAAGATTTCCCGAATATTTAAAATTGTATTCCTTAATTATTTATAACTTTTTTATAAACGACACTTTGTAAGGGTTCGTAAAGTAAATTTTTTTTTATATACAAATTGCTGAAAATAAACTTAGGCCATTTTTTAAATAATAAGAATTTAAAATATAAAGCTTCTTAATATTATTTAAAAAAATGACATTGTCAAAATTACCTCAAACAAACACCAACTGCGAATCCATCAATTTTAAAAATTTTGATAAAATAAAAAAATAAAAATATCATCTTTAAATCATCGATCTAAACTTAAGTATTTGCTAACATTATTTTTAACATCGAAATCATTTTGACATATGAAATTAATATAAAAAATATTTATATTTGTTAGTTCAGCATAAGCTTTATAATATTAATTTAAATTTATTAAACTCACCGTCTTTGTAATTAATATTTTTGTTGTGATGATTATTATTTTGAATATTTTCTCTTTTACGATTTGTCAGATTTTCATTTAAGCTAAGAGTTTCATTACTTAGATGATCTGTCAAGCGTGTCTCTAAAGATACCGCTAAAATACCCGTTAGATAACATATAAATGTAAACAAATATAAATGCGAAAAAGTTGTAAAATTTATCATTATTATGTAATAAAAATATTTAATGATTTTATATTTTTTATTTAATTACAGTTTTTTATTTTTAAAGTTTGTCTGCTCATAAAACCAAGATCATAAATAATCAATTAAAATATACACATTTTCTTCCACTTTTGTATTATGTCGAGAAAAATTACAATAAGAACTGCAGCAACAGCAACAGCAATAACATTTAAATATTACAAACTTTTTTACATCCTGTTAAACAACTTTATTAAAAATATTTTAATTTTTCATTTAATGTTTTTTTTTTCTTGTGTTAATTTTCTTATGGAAAAAACAACAACATCAAGTTTTGATTTGCTTTTCTATTTTTTTTTTTTTTCAAAGTTGTACTTTCCTTAAACAATAACAATTATTTTGCTTGAATATGTTTTCCTTTTCATTCTTTAAGATTTCACATTTCGTAACTAAAGACAATTTCGCAACAATAATATTTCGATTTTCGTCGTCAATCATGCGCTTTAGATAACAAAAGTCATCAAACTGTTTGGTTCTAACACGAGAAAAATTATTTTATATGTTGTTTATAGAATAACAACTACAATTTTAAGAGATTTTGTTTGTTTGTACAGTTTTTTAAAAATCAAAATGAATTGGCTTCATTTGTTCTCTTAAGAGAGAGAGAGAGAGAGACAGATTTAAATAGAAGTCTCTCCTTATTATGATTTTATGAATGAAAAGATTCATTTTATTTCTTTAAAACATTTCAAACAGCTGTTTAATTTATTTAAACCGGTAACAGTTGTAAACAGTTAAAAAGCTGTTTAATTGAATGGTTTAAGTTTCTTTGGATTTATATGTAAAATAATTAAAAGTGCAAGTAGTTTAAGTATGAGATTTTGCTAAGAGAAACAAATAACGAGTTGGCTAAACAACTTGTCTATGGCTATTTAATAAAATTTGCGGTTTATTATAGGTTACCGATTAAAAAAAATTTCCCGGTTTTATGTTAAACTAATAAAATCTTTATTTAAAATAAATAAAAGGTAAATAAAGATTAAAATGGTAAAAAAGCTTAATTTTTTACGATTTATAATTCTTAAAGAGATTAAATATAGCTGCTGTAACATAATAATATAAAACATTAAATATTATCCATATATAAGCATCAAAATGAAGGGTGGGTCTGGCCAGACCCATGTTTTACGAATGTGACAATTGAAACATGTGTATGACGAAGGGTTAAAGAATTCAATGGTTTTGCATTTTGCTTTTAGTTAAAAACTTTAGATAGAGAAACAAGCTTTTTATAGAAATTTTTATTATTAGTAAACCTTTAGGAAATTGTTTATTTTTGAACTTTTACAGTTTTTAATAATTTATTTCAAAATTAAACCCTTATAATTAGTTTTATAAAATAAAATAATAATAAAAATAAAAACGACTTTTATAAAAAGACCTGTGAAATAATAATAAAAAGGTAAAACAAACTATTATAATTTGGTAATAATGTTACTGAAATAGTGTTAAAAAATAATTTTTTATAAAACAATCAATCAAATCAAACTTCACAAAAAGTTTCTAGGAAAATGCATTAATAAAAGATAATTTGCAATGTTTAGTAAAGAGCAAAGCAATGAGTTTGTATTACCCTATTGGAAAAAGCTGCCATTTTTATACCCTCCACCGCAGGAAGCAATGGTATATATATGTTAGTCAGTTTAATTATTTTATTTGCACCCCATTAAGTATATATCATCTGGATCCTTTACAGTTAAGTCGATTAAGCCATGTCCATTTCTCCGTCTGACCATCTGTCCGTATGTTGGTTCAAATCAACTTTTTATCAAGCTTTTGGAAATATACCCGAGAAAATCGGTATTGAAAACTGGCAGTATCCATCAATAACAGACTAAGATATACATATGTAGGCAAAAAAGACGACCACCTGGTTTAACATAAATAATAGTTTTTAGCTTTTGGATAAATTGCAGAATTTGCAAAGATAAAGGCGAAAGCTTAATAATGATAAAAAAGTATATTACATACAAAGATATGTACACACATACATACATACAAAAATACACTTCTTATTACATACCTACACGTGGTGAAGGGAATATAAAATTGGGCATAGCCGAATTTAGCGCTCTTACTTGTTTTAGAGGAAAAGTGTTATTAAATAAAAACCCAATTAACAATGTATTTCTTTATATCATTTTTATTTCAAAATCATCATTTAATTATGTGTTAAGAAATATTTTTAACAAGTTTTAATTTAAGGCATCTTGCATCAGAATTAAAATGAGTGTCATTTATAATTAAAATAAATCCAATGATGGGGGGAAAATAATAATATAAAAACAAAAAGTAAATCTTTAAATAAATGGCTACAATTTTTCACTTTACTTATAGAGAGATGTGAAACACATTTATGCGAATACGGGTAAAAATGTTTTTTAAGGTTGGGATTTAACTTAAGACTCTTTATCCTAAAAACAAATTTCCAATTTTTTATTCATTAAAAAATTTTTTTCATAAATTTATGTTACAAAAACTTTGAATCGTATATGCTTTGGCTAAACAATATGATACCACTCACACGCAACTGTGATGGTTGAATTTTACGTTGCATTTTTTTTTGGTTTGTAACAATTTCCTGTTACGCACTTGTGCTTTGTGTGTCTGCTAAAATGACGGTAATGTTAAGTTGCTTAAGATAACGCCCATGACAAATTAGGTAGTTTGCCGTTTACGCCCTACAATACTTAGTGTAAAGTTTTGTTTTAAGAAAAGGTTTAACAAAAATTATTATTAGTTTTCCAAAAAATAAAAATGTTTGAACCCATGTGGCTTTTATCTTGGTTTTTAAATTTTAAAGAGATTTGGATTAATTTTTATCTATTATAAACCTTAAGCTTATTTAGCTCAAGTTTTTCCTTTGAAAATTTTAATCAGATTTGGCTTAGCTTAAGCTGATCCAGCTGAAGTTAATTAACATTGAGCAAAGCTTAAGCTTAAAGCGATTAAATTTTTCTAATACAAAAAATAACAAATAATACAAATTTTTTTTTGTATAAAACTTCTAAAGAAGTTTAAACTAAAGTGTATCGTTCATCTTAAAAAAAACCGATGATATTTTCTTTTATTCAAATAAAATACAACTAAGCCGCAATACTTTAATGCAACAAAATGCGGACCACTACTTTTGGAGGTCTCCACAATTGTTGACCATGTCTGAAATGAATGTTGCATGTTGCATACAATAAGTGACAGTAAAAAACGAGACTCATAAAACTAAGATGCTGGCAGCTTCAACTGTTTTCATTTATACCAACAACACAAACCAAAAAGAGTTCATTTATTTAAGTTTCGTTTTTTACGTTTTCTAAGAGGAAGTTTTACGCAAAATTAATTTTGTTGTTTCTTTTACAACAAAACGCACCAATACTTTGTATTTTAACAAGACATACTTACAATTAAAAGATTGAAGAAATATTTTTGTTGTTATTTTGATTCGGCAATTTATAAAACAACAACCGGGAAGTGTCTTCGATTTGAGCTACAGATTTGTAGAGTCATTAATTTTATTTTAAAATAAGATTTTTCTCTTTTTTACTTGCCGCTTGCCATAGTTTTTTTCTATCTACATATTTATTTGCCTAAGCAAACTTTGATATTATATGATAATTATGTTACTTGGTCAATATCATTTAAATGGTCAGTGGTTTTTGTAAGCAGCTACGATATGATTGCTTATATACAAAGGTGTACTGTCAAAGGAAACTAATTCTTTTAGCTTCAATTTCTTTTTTTTTTAGCTCTTAACTGTTTTTGTTTTAGATTTTTGATATATTTTATTATATTTGTAACAGTCTTGTTTATTTTCTGCAATAATTTAAATTTAATTGCAAGTTACAAGATTTTCTTATCATTTGCAGACATTTTACACATTTGTGTGTGAATAAATCAGTTACACGCAAACATGTAATTGATGCTCAAATGTTATGTGATATGTTGGTGTCAGGATGTAAAGAAGAAAAACTCCTTAACTAGTGGTTTGTGGTTAATAACAGCAGTTACTTTTGCATTAAAGCCATTCGTTAAATAAAAATTACTTCATTTAACCCTCTAAATGGCAAGACCCTAAAAATGATCAAAAAATCATTAAAATTATCGCAAGTTTTAATTTTCGATAAATTCAAACAATTGTTCATCAGACATTTGCTCCAAATTGATTTTTTCTTTGTTATAAACACGCGAGTACGATTTATCATTTACACAGGGAAATAAAAGGGTGAATATAATAGAACAATAAACAAACAATAGTGTTTTCATGAACAAAAAGCAAAAACAACCAAAAAAATTGGGGATAAATTTTGAATACATAAACCGGATAAATCGTTTAGAGACAACCTTCACTATTTTGTTTTGAAAACACATTTATTTTTATTTATTCACTTTAAATATATCATAAAACTTAAATATAATATATTAACTACTTACGGTAAGTTTTTTTAGTTGATCACATTGTTATAAATATATTTTATTTTATTTTTTATTTTAAAATACATGAAATAAATAATTTTTTATTTATTTTTACATTTAAAACTGACTAGGACTTTTGACTTTGGACCAAATGTTGTCAAACTAAGAACGAAATAATAAAAAATACCAAATGTTGTCAAATCAGGAACGAAATGTTGTCAAATCGAGAACGAAAGTCTAAAAATACCAGACGTTGTCAAATTGTGAACGACCTGTTTATCAATCAAGAACGTTCGTTATCAAAATAAGAACGAAGCGTTGTCAAAACAAGAACGGCTGTTGTCGAAATAATAACGAAGCGTTATCTAAACAAGAACGGCTGTTGTGGAAATAAGAACGAAGCGTTGTCTAAACAAGAACGGCTGTTGTCGAAATTAGAACCAGATGTTCTTATAAAAATGACACCATCCGTTGTCGAATCAAGAAAAAACGTTCTTAACTCACTTTTGACAACGGATGGTGTCAATTTCGGTGTTTTTCGAACGGGTTTTTCCCTCTGTGTACGTCTCACATTTACCTGCTTTGATGAACTCGGTTTCATGTAGTATAGAACGAATATTGGACACATTACCTTTGTAAAATTATAAGAGACTACGACGTTTCATATATTAGGAACACCAAGTTCCTAACTTATATCCTTTAGAAACATTTTGCTTTGTAGTTGCTTTTGACTTTCGTTTTAATTTAGAAATTTATTTATCTAAACACAAAGGCGACAATGTTTGAAATATGTCGATTATATTGCACGATAGGCCAACGATTTGTTGGAATATATTCCCCAAATGACATTTACCCCCTAAATAACACAAACTGCTCGTAAATTGCCAAGTTAGCACCAGGAATATACGATGTCAGTAAATTCCTATTAATGCGTTTCCAAACATCGCAAATAGGAGCAAATTTGTCCTTTGCTTTGTGATCAGTCTACTGGTCATCAAAATGCATTATTGCTACAAATATGTGTTATTGTGTGGTGCTTCCATGAATATAAATGTTCACAACGATTGATGACGTCGGTGTTAAAGATGCGATGAAGTATCGACAACAGAACTAATATGCTTTTAAGGGGGTAAAACTACTTTATGTATTGTCTGCGATATTTTCCGATTTCTGCTTTGATTAGCCATAAGCTCAATTTAGTTTCACCTTTATCGATATAAATAGCTGCATTACTTGCTCCATATCTGTATTGCCATCACTTTCGGATATAGCAGATCTCGTTTCTTGAATGAAATTTGTGTCCTCAGAAAATGAACTGCAGCAATCCTACATAACTAATATTTTAATGTTTAAGAGCTTTCTCTAAATCAGTCTTCGCAATTATGCTCTCAATGTATTCTGGTATAAATATATTTCTTTATTTATTTTGATATTTCTTTTATTTAACTTTATTTTGTAGTTGACTAATATTATAATATTATGTGCAGTAATAATAGTTTAGATCAATTCACCCATTGTGTCTGAACAAAAATTTTGTATATTGAGTTTGACGTGTCTCTTTTTGAACCTAAATATAAAAAAAATTTGTGCGGACAAAATTTTTGTACAGACACAATGGCTGCTGTTAGGCACTTTATAACAGGATTAAGTGTTTTTGGGATTTAACAAAAATAATTAATAAATAAAAATTAAACTTTACCTAAAATGTGTAAATTCTATATAAAACAATTAAAACAAGAAATCCATGGAGACACAAGAAAAATAACTTAAATTTAGAAAGTTACAACATTTTAAAGTAAAAAATGAGCCTAAGAGGCACATGTTGAATTGATTAGGGTTAATTTTCAGAAAAAAAAACAAATAAAAATTTCAAAATTTTAATCATGGGTTATATTCTTAAAGTTCATGCAGTAATTTATAGGATAAGTACCAGCCATATATAAACTTTCAGTTTAAAGTAAAATTTTTCAAAATTAGTTTTTATTTTGTAAACAGATTTAGCGCAGCCTTTTAAACTATTTAAGAAAACTAAAAAATTAAAAGAAAATTTAAATTTTCTTCACAATACCCTACTTTTAATAGAAAATTTATTTATTTTAAATAACTTCTTACTTATTGCAATAATTTTAAAATCAATTAATACTGCCTAAGATATTTGACGAAAATTTTAATAAGAAAGAATTTTAAGAAATATTTTATTCATATCAAACCAAAAACTTTACAATTATTACAAAAAAAAAACGTTTTTTCTCCTAAAACCCACACAACAAATATATTTGTTAAATTTCATAAATTATTTCATAATCACATATTTTAATAAAAAAAACTCCACCTTAACACACTTTACGCAATGATTTCTTCCTTGTTTTTCTGCGTCAAAAGTTATTGTCAAAATTTAATACATTTTTTTTTAGATAAACGATCTCCCATAGCGAGAAAATGCTTTGAGTCTGAAAATAACCTGAGACAACATATGATATGTTTTGTAAATATATGGCCGGACAAACAGATGAACATAACAACTGATATACAAAACTGATCAGTTGGCTTAAAGACAAATTACAAATTTAAATATTTATTAAATGTTAACTTTTGTTTGATGGTCTTTACATTTTGCTGTTTGCGGCAAAAAATCAACAGCTGGTTTGAAAGATACATAAATGAGAAACAAACAAACAAAAATCTTAAACAAATGTTATGAGTCAAAGCAAACAGTTTAATAAATAAATCTAAAACCATTTTGCCAATGCGTAACGCACTTGCTGGTTGGTCATTTGCTTTATTTTTTTTATGCATTAATTTGTTTAGTTATAATTTTGTCAATATTTTTTATTTGATTTTTTGTTTATGAAGTATGAAATAACAAAGTCTGTTCATGCGCCATAAAATACATTAATATGCCATATAAATAGCGTAAACAGTTTCAATAAATATACATTAACGTAATCAGTTTAAACAAAAAAGCAAGAAAGAAGTTAGAGTCGTTCTGGCACGAACATTGTATACCCTACACCAAAAAATATATTAAGTAAAAAAATATTTGTTATAAATTGTTATTGCATTTCTGGTTTCAGGCATTTAGTCGTACGTAGGTCTTTAGCTATGGACCCTTCTTAAAAATTTTACTATTAATATTGTGTTTAAATATAACTTATTTGTGGTATATTTTATTTTAATTCCAACAGTATTTGTCGTCTTTTTTTTATCACTGAATTAAAATGAGAAAAAATTATTATTATTTCTGACACTGACAGAAAGTTCAGTAGCATAAATATATTTTAAAAAACGTACCTCTGATAAATATTGGGAACAAACTATTGTATCAGTGACCTAAATGGTTTTGTATTCTCTACAGACATACGAAAAATTAAAACATTTATCATTTAGAAATACATATGTAATTGGTTATAAAAAATAACAAATATCAGTGGTAACGTTAATATGTTATTGGACTAATAAAAATTGGAATAAATTATGCTTAAATTGTTATATTAAAACTTGAATTAAAAATCATTTACTTATGTCCTATTAATCTCGTTTTTTGTCACACTTCTATCTTTTGATATATTTCTGTGCCCTTAAATTATTTATATTCACAAATTCATAAACCTTCCACTTTCTGTGACTTTTTACTGTAAACGCACCCAAAAAAACTTCTTATGGAGACATCTTTTGAATCATGTTTTACTGGTCCGCTCAATCATTATAAACAGCTTAGATTACTTTCTTAATCCATTGCAAACCTGAGAGAAAAAACGACTTATAAACTGGGTAAAACAAATTGTCGGAAATATGATAAGATGTGTATGACGATGAGATGCTGCCAACAAAACAGGCATTTTTAAGACAACATTAGACAAACGCTAACAGACAAGCAGCTTATCGACTTGAACAAACTGTGTGAAAGACAGGAGGACGCTAGAGACAACGAGACAGACAGACATTAAATTGTTACTTGAAAATAAATAAAAAATGAAATTAAACGCCTATTCGTGTGCACATAAGTTAGTTAAAAGTTTATTTGCGCAGAAAAATAAAACGCAAAACTAAAAGAAATTAAAATAAACGTATTATAGGTTTACGCACCCATCTGGATTTTAGCAATGACATATTTCGCTCACCCCCCCTTTGGAAATAAAAAATATTTATTTTATCAATGTGCTTGTTTTGAAGGAAAATACTTTTAAGTTGTCATAAGACGTGAAAGTAGATAAATAGATGTCGACTATTGAACCAGTAGTATTTGTTTTGTTTGTACTTTTGAAAGTTGAGAAAATAAACACAAAACAATATATTTCACATCCAAAAAAATACTTTAATTGGTCGGTTGTATACATACATACATCTCACCCTATAGTTATTTCCTTACCCCACCCATATTAGATAAGTGTACCTATTACTAACACAATTGTAAAAACAAGAAGATTACAACATTTAAGAATAATTTTAACTATTTGCGATACAAAAAAATACTTAAAAATAAATGGAAGTTGTGTTTACACTACAATAACCGTCAAAAGACTTCTTTTAAATATAGTTATACATTAAAATTTATAAAAAAAAAAAATGGCAGAAATAAAAAAAAAACTTATTAGAGTTTTGATCATTTGATGTGCGTAGGAAATGATGATTTATTACGCAAACTCTAGATAAATCATTAGGTTTAACATAATTTAATGTTACGTTAGGCTGGCCCAATTTACCATCGTTAACTATAAACTAACACTATTAACATTAACATTTTCAACTTTTAAAACTTAGAAACACGATTTCAGAATTAATGAAAAAAATAAAAAATTGAAAAATCTACAATAACACAATACACATTTAAAAAAATTTAACATTCGACATTATTCGACTCAGAATTTTAACATTTTTTTTGCCAATCGTTATAACTTAAAGTAGGTGTTGGATTATGAATCAAGCCCTTCTTGATAAATTATTAAGAACCAACAAAAAAGTACTTAGTTCTGTTAGCTTTGCTTAGCTGCTGAAAAATATACCCAGCTATTTACAGCTACTTATGTATTCATCTATGTTATCTATTCATCATCAGATACATTTATTAAATGGTTTTTGTCCGGGAATACTAGAAGTGTATGTTTATGTTAAATAAAACCGTTAAAGGTTTGTACATTTACTATTTATTTTATACATTAAACAACAGGAAAACAACGGTAGATGGTGGCTGTAAAAATCTGTAAATAACAGAATTTTCGCAGTGAAATGTTAAAAATTATATAAATTGGAAAAATAAATTTTACGAGTTTTAGATAAATAAGATAAAACATTACTTGAGTATTTATTATTTGTAATTAAATTTTAAAATAACAAGTAAGAGTCCAACGTCAAGGATTTTAGTACATTTAAACTCTATTTATATACCGGGTACTCCTCGTAAAAGAAAAACGCAACGAGTCATAATCGACTTCTCTTAACATTTAATTTCATTTAAGTAAAGTTATATTGCATTTAAAAATACACACTCCAATATTATATAATAAATTATTACTAAACAAAAAATTAAACATTAATGGTCAAATTATAAATAAACTTATAGTAAATTGTTAATTGTATAAACTTGTTACAAATTAAGACGTGTTTGTATACAAACGTTTATATGACAATCCATTGATTTAACTGTCTATCAGTTTCAGTTGACCAAAATAAAATATTACATGAAGTGCAGCATGACATACGTTACAGTTGATAGGAAAACATATTAAACTGCAGATATTCATCTGTCTATCCGTACGCTTAAAATTTAACACTTCAAATTTAAAGCATATTGAGAAAATGAAAAAAAAAACTTTATATGTGAAACAAGTAAAAGCGCTATATTTGGCGGTGCCAAATCTTTTATACCCTTCACTACTTGTATTTCCATAAAAATAGAAAATTTTTTATTTGCCGATATCTCGTAAATGTATTTTTTAATTTCTCAAGATGCATGTCTAATTTCTGATTAATTGATACCAATAACGCGTCCGTACAACATCGGGGGGCTGGGAAAAGTTGATTTCAACAGACTGACAGACGGACAGACGGACATGGCTAAATCGACTTTCCTATCTATAAGGTTTCAGAATATATGTACTTTATGGGGTCGGAAATGAATATTGTAGAAATTACAAATGGAATGACAAACTTATATATACCCTTATCACCTAAGGTGAAGGGTATAAAAATATGAAGTAGATAAGATATAAACCAAATTTAAAAAGCACTATATTCTACTCAAAAAACTACTAGAAAGGTGTCTGGTACTTTTTTTTAAATTCGAGTGCCTAGAGGCTAAAATAGGGTATAAATAATGTTAGTACTTTTTTTGGGCCCTTATTACTACTAAACTAAAAAACATAGAGACATAATTTAAACTACTTTCGTCACTTCTCTAAAAATAATGAAACGTTTTCGGTCCTTTTTGGAAATTCAAACGTATAATAATAGGGATAAAAACAGGGAAAACGGGTTAGTAAACGACTGATCCGATTTAAACAAAATTCACGTGGTGGAAAAAGGGAAATTTTGAGTAACCAGTTTGGGATAACAAAGCAGACCGGGTACATGCTAGTATGTACATTAGGGTGGGCCGATTTGTATGGATGCAAAAAAAAATTGAAAAATCGTAGGGGGCGAAATGATTCTACAAAGAACTCTAAGCATTTTTTCTCTTGAAACCATAGGTCTAAAACGATTTTCGATCCCACGCAAATTCGAAAGTATGTTGCTTCACTTCATGATTTGTGTAAAATTTTCAAAATCAGGAAGGTGTTAGGAATCAAGATAATATTTCTGAGTTTTCTTTTAAGATGAAAAACTTACTTACAGACTTTCCTTATTGAAATATTTATTTATAAACTGCTACAAAATATTTAAAGAAGTTAACAAATTTTTTTTAGAAATTTTAAAATACGTATACTTAATTATTGAAACGTAAATAATTAAGTATCCGTATTTTAAAATTTCTTTGTGGGAAAAATACAATTATTTTATTTAATTTTTTATTTTATTAATGGGAGCAGAAAATTTTTAGGTCAATTTGCACGAGATAAGATTTGATCACATGCCGATGGTTTCTTGGAAAATTTTTTTAAAATTTCGCGTAGATTATGTTTTTTCTATACGATTTTTGATGAAAAAAAATTGACCCACCCTAATGTACATAAGTGCATATCTGTATAATAAACAATATTTATTAAAAGTAATTTTTTTAAACTTTTAATTTCTCATAATATCCTTTATTTTTGATTCATAAAAAAATGTTTATTAATCTCAAATAGTTTCGATAATTTGTAATACCCTATCGAAATATTGGTAGGATCCAAGATATCAGTTTTTCCATCGAATACTATCGAATGGTTGTTTGTTTAGTGACAAATCTTTGAAAAAAAAACTTAACTTAAATCTGGGCAGTTGCATAGAAGGGTAATAAACAGATATCAGTCATCCTACCTCTAGAGATTTTGTAACATTTATGGTTATTTCAGTTTATCACGCATTCATTAGCCATTTCATTTAAAACATTCTCTTCACCACACAAGCGCTCTTTATCATAGGATATGGTTTATTGCCCCCAATTTTTTCTAAAAATATCTAACATACGCGGAAACACTCGGAGCCTTTTCTTTATTATTATTTTACTTTGGAGAATGCCAGAATATTTAAGTTCTTAAAAAATACTATAGAGATGTCAATTTAGTTTTGTAATCACACATATAACATTTTTGATTTTTTCTCGCTGACTCTTTAATTGTATCAAATATATAAAATTTAGGGCAGTATTCACTAGCTTTCCAACAGAAATTTGTTTTATATTATTATTTAATATACTTTTAATTTCGTCTTTAACTTTGCTTGCTTTTTATAACAAAAAAAGTAACGGATGCTAATAATCAAGTATTTTAAATTAATTTAATGTATTTTACTTATATTTAAATGTTTTTATTTTCTCCTTAAACAACAACAAATAACCAGTCTGTCATAACTGACTTTTAATTTCGATTTATAACTCAAAACTAAATAAGCTATGAGGAAATGGTTTTAAGCTTTATTTATGCCAATATTTGTAACAATTAATTTCATTATCGATACTTTTTGATATTTTATTTTAAATTATTTTTTCTCTTTTAACTATTATAAAACTGTCATCATTTCATAAGCTTCACAGACGCTTAAATGCATTCAGGCAAATGTTCACCTGTTCATTGGAGTGTAATTAATCTTTTAAACGTGGCTAAATGCAAAGACAGTGTTTATTTTTATTACAAATTGTTTGATTTCTGGTTTTTCTTAAGATTTGTGTTTTTTTTCAGTTAGTTAAAGTGGTATTTTTAAGCCTGTGAAATTTATCATGTAATTGATTAAAAGTGGATTTGTATAATTATGTTTTTTTTGTGACATGTAAATAAACATGATTTTAATTACGGTATGATAATGGGATACTTATCCGAAAATCCATGAAATAAATTTTGGGCAACCATTTCATAACAAAAAAGAAATGTCTCTTCATATGTGAACGTTGACTTATATTTTCAAACAATAATTAAAACTTTTGCAATAATCAATAAAAAATATGGTAGTAATAGAGAATGAATATTTTTAAAACTTTCTTAAAAACTTTAATGATTTTGGTCTGCTTTAATTTTGTAAATTTTTTATACTAAATTACAATTGTAACATCCCGTTTCTTTTTATATCTTTAATTCATCTTACAAGTTTAGGTAAGTAACTATATTTGTATATTTTTTTAATTAAAATGTAAATGACGTCTTAACATCCGTCTGTATTGCAACTCCTGTTGTGCACTTCTTGTAATGTTAAGATTTTCCAATCAAAGCACACAGACAGCTAAACAGATTAAAAGACCAGACCGGTTCAATTAATATCTCAATTTGTGTTTGTTACTTGTCATAAATTGATTTATAATGTGAGCATTAATATGTTAGTTTCATGTTATTATCGATAATTTATTACATAAAAGTGAGATTTTGTTTCTTTATATTTTCTGCAAAACTGTGTTTTTTTTTGAGGGATTAAACTATAATATACTCGTGATTAATTACAAGATTTTAGTTTCTTATATACCCTTTACAACGTCTAAGTATGTATGTACGTATGTAATAACATGTCCCAAAGGTATTAAAGTCTGCCCTTCTAGCAAATTAAATGTTGACTTAATAATGATAAGTTTAAACCAGTGTTCGCCAAAAAGACAAACACGATTTAATTGAGCGTATTGCACTGAAAGAAATCATAAATTTTCCTATTTCTGATTTCTTACATGACTTGTTTTTTCATTTTTATAACAATTATTTAAATTTTTATTTTTTTAATATTATTTTATTATTATAATTTTCCTTTTAAATTGCTGTAAAAATATTTATGTACCTATATAAAAAAAACATTCATACACAGAGGAAAAAAAGACGTTCTAAAACTATGCGCGGCTGGTGTCAAATTGTGAACGAAGCGTTGTCACTTTTTCGAGAACATCCGTTCACAAATTTAAGAC
>NDXZ01009255.1:9877-27245 GCA_003055125.1 Paykullia maculata | reverse complement strand
ATCAAAACAATATTAATGCACCAAAATTGATGATTTTGGTTTTTAGTTTTTTAAATAATGATGAGTCGGGCGGGTTAGATGGATCAAAAGAATACAAACAACCATAATATAATAAAATATTAAAGTACTAATATTTTTAGCACTAAGTGGAATGTATGTATGTAAATAAAAATAAATAAAGCGTAAAAACGCTTCTGCATCTAAAAAAAATATAAATAGAAAAATATAATTTGCAATGTTACAACACATTGTTTTAAAAATGTTAATGTGTTTTTTTTTTTAATTTTTATTGGTAAATATTTATATTAAATAATTTTAATTAAGCATAAATTAAAAAAACGTTTTCTTTTCGAAAAAAAACAAATATTTTTTATTACAAGCAAATTTGCTTATTTGATTTTGTGCGATGCCAAATTTTGTAATTAATCTCCTAGAATTGGCAACACTATAACCATATTGCATACTTTAGGGCTTAAATATAAATATTTGCAGGCGCCTGCGATAAGGCTACTGTTTTTCTAGAAAAAGAAAAAAATAAAAAAAAACTATCCCTGCTGCTTTTGCTGTTCGCCTTGTATCAAAACAATGTTAATGCACCAAAATTGCTGATTTTGGTTTTTAGTTTTTTTAAATAATGATGAGAGTCGAGTTAGATGAATCAAAACAATACAAACAACCATCATATAATAAAATATTAAAGTGCTGATATTTTTAGCACTGAGAGGATTTTTTTTAAATACATTATAAAAATTAAAAAAAAACACTAACTTTTGCTGTTCGCCAGATACAAAAAATTTAAATGATATAGTAAACTTTGTGATTTTTCTTTTCCATATTTCAATGAAGTGATAAAGTGTTACCAGACTGAAAAAACTAAGTCATCTTTTTGTTTTTGATAGAAAATAGGATATGAGTAAAGCATCAGACGAAATTAAAAAAAACAATCAAATCATTTTTATATTTCAGTTTTTACATTAAACAGAGAGTTTTGCATGAGAATTTAAATATTTTTAACTATAATAACACAACAAACTGCATTCAAAGCATCCCACTCTTTAAATTACTTTTACAGTTTATTAATATTTGTTACTACGAGAGGGTTACCTCAAAAATCCCCTACATTAAAACAAAAAACCGTTATTTTTTTGTACACTTTATTAGAAAATAAGACAATTTATTTTATTTTAATATTTTTACAAAAAAATTACTGCTCAAAAATAAGGCATAACAATATTTCTCGTGCTCCAGTCTATTTTATAATTTATGCCTGTATAGTCTTCCTAATATATCGTTTGCTTTCAAAAGAATATTGGGTCCTGGGATGTTGAGCATCTGTAAAAAAATGAAAATAAATAAATTGTACATATTTATGCATAAGCGTATATCAAATAGTGTTGAGTTCATTAATAAATAAAAGAAAGTAGAAACTAAAAAAAAAATTTTAAAACAAAAAATATTTTTAAATTTACGTCTTATATGCAAAAACGTATCAAACTAAAACCATTTTTTATAGTAGCATATGACGATTTCATCATACTGATACGAAAAACCGCATTGTTTTGTCAATGACATATGAAAAGCGTTGATTTTTGTTATTTTACAAATTTAGTTGCATGTGTGAGTTGACAAAAATATGTTGATTGTGGCCATTTGAAGGCTGACTTCTGCTTATTGTTGTTGTTTTTAAATAACGACTGTACATTTGTGGCCAATTACAAATAAAACAACAAGGCATACTAATAACACGATGCTACAAAAAAACACTTTTATATATTGGAAAAAATTTCTCGTTTTAACTGCAAGTGTTTTTAAGACGATCTCACTTGAGTCTTTAGTATATCTAAAACAACCTCAAATTTTATAAAAAATTCAAAAAACGAATTAATTTTTGGAAAAGTAATTTTTGTTTAACGATTTTAATTTTTTCGAGCGGCCTTTGCAATAAAAAGAAAAGCTTTTGTTGATTGCGAATTTTTTTCTTTTAATTGGACGAAGTTTTTTAACCCTTTTTTCCGTTTGTAATTTCTACGGTATTTAATCGCGACCCCATAATAGTATATACATATATTCTGGATCCTTCTAGATAAAGTCAATTTAGCTTTGTCCGTCTGTCCGTTTATCCGTGTGCTGGGTGAAATCAAGTTTTCATTTTGCATCTTTTGGATAAGCTACAGACATGTTCCAGCCCATAATCCTCAAAGATTTAGACGAAAAATCTTTATCGAAAATTTTATTTCACAAAAAAAAAAGTTTTTTTTACATTTTAACTAACTGCCCGTCAGACGAGAAAATATTTACATACATACAAACATACATATGTGCATATACTTCTTATTGCATTTGTACATACCTACACGTGGTGAACAATAGATAACATTTGGCACAGCCGAATATAGCGCTTTTACTTTATACAAAAAAAAATGCATATTTGTTTTAAAGGAGCCTTAATTTGTAAAAAAATATTTTATAAATATATGTATGTATAATTTATTCATAAGCACTTTAGAATAAATTAAAAATTTATATTCAAACAAGCTTTTTTTTAGTTAAGCTGACCCATAAAATGCGGACGACATTTCCTTTAGAATAAATAAATTTCAAACAAAACCAAATTTAAACTTTTTGTTTTGGTTTAAAATATATCTATTCGAAGGATAACGAAAGTAACGATACCATTTTGATATGTAAAATTTTATAGAAAAAAAATATTTTTATTATAATCTTTTTTCTTTTTATTTATTTATTTTTTTAAGTAAATTGAAAATTAAACAAGTTTAATTTTTCAAAATTTTCGTGATAAACTTTACAATATCTTTAGCATATACTAGACCGCTTTTGATGTATGTACATCAATATTTACTGTAGCACAGTGTAATTAATAAAATTATTATGAAAATAGCAGCAATAAAAACATTGATGCTAATGAGATTGCAGCTGACAGTAATGACAATAATAAATTAATTTATGCGTAGCAGTGTTTACATACGTTGATATTTTTTTTTCGCAAATTTATATTTAAAAAAAGTTCAAATGAGTCATTTGTGTTTTAACTGCATTAAATGTTTTTTTTTTTAACTTTGAAAGATGTAAACAACGGAACTTATAAAAACTTAAGGTCCAGTAGAAGTATTTATTTTTGTTTTTTGATAGCTTTAATGGACTCAGTGTTTTACATAAAGTAAAATTATTCGATAAATTTACTATTAGACAAGTCGAATAAGTTTTCTTTTTATAGAAAACTCTAAATATATTGTGCTTTTATGAAGAATATAGTATAAATTCTTTATTCCTAGATACATTTTCTTTGGTGGCATTTTCATTATATTTTGCTGGAATTTTCCAATCATCAAAATAAGGGCGACTAGATTTAGCACACGTATAGTTGTGGGTTTCTTAGCATAAACCTACGACTACAAATAACCCTATAAAAGTATTCAATAGTGTTAAATCGTCTACATCAATATCATTAAATTTTGGTAGAAATAACTCTGTTTTTGCATTATGATAGCGATCACCAATAACAGACACTAATTGGCCAGGCTTTGTTTCTACCTAACAGTGATAAGTTGCGGATGACGATCAACAAAGCCATAAATATTCCTGTACTTTTCCCAATTTCTTCCCGCCGTGCAATCAATTGAACAGTATTTGTAGCATCACTGATTTGGTCTCTCTGATTTTTTTATTAGCCTTCGCAGTTGTTAAGGTCATACCAACATTCCAAACATAAAAAAATATTCGCAATAAAAATTCTATTTAGGGGGATAATATTCAATACATTTACTAATTTATTCAATGAATGCAGCATTCAGACTTTATGTCTAATTGCTAAATTGTACATTTGTACATCTGGTCTTCTAACAAATTTTCTATGAATATAATATACAAAGAATAAGGGTTTATTCAACCTTAAGTAAATGATGGACCATTTTCATTTCCAGCTTTGAGAACTTTAATTAAAACATGTCAAGAAAAATCGAAAAATAGAATTCTTAACAATTAGCACATACACACAAAGCCCATTTATTGAAAAAGTTATTGACATTTCCATTAATATTCATGCATATGCAAAAACACTTGCTTTAATTAGAATTTCAAACTTGTATTTGTTTAATTTACAATTAAGAATTAAATACATCGAACAGTTCTTACAACGAACGATGTCATTGAATTGTTGTTGATTTTTTTAACATAAAAATTTTATTTAGAATATTTTAAATTTCTTTTTGAGATCTTTTATATAATGTATGTTGGGGACAGTCTGCATTAAATGAAAAATTTTACTTTTGTCGCACAGCAACAATATTGTTCTTGTGCGGTTACAGCAGGATAATATAATGAATAGTTGGTTGGGTAAGAGCAGACAGAAGTAGACAGAAGCAAAACCATTTTACAACTAGAATAGTAATTGTTGTTATTGTTGTTGCGACCAAAACAAATCTCTTGCAGCACATAGATGAATATATACTTGTATATTCATATCTTCAGTAATATATTACATCATTAGATTTTGTTTCACATATACATTCATGGTTTAATTTTTTTCTAAAGAATTCTGAAAGATATAAGTATGAATGAGTTCTTTAGTTTGTATGTTTGTATAAATATAAATCACAAAATTGTTTTCCTGGAAAAACTTAAGAGTAGAACTAGAAAAACAGCATTAAAAAAAGTTATTGAAACTAATTTCATATTTCTCTAAGTGTTTTATTGTTTTTTTTCCTTCGAGAGAAGAAGCAAGTCATTATTGAACACATGTCACATGTTAGATGAGAGAAAAAACAAACACAACAAACTTTTCTTTCATGTTAAACAAAAATAGAAACAACCAATCTGGCTAATTTATAAAACTTTGTTCAAACAGAAAAACTTTTGTTGTCAATAGAGAATTAATTTATTAAAATAAAAGAGAAATTAAATAAATAAA
Organism: Paykullia maculata; assembly: GCA_003055125.1. NCBI lineage: Eukaryota > Metazoa > Arthropoda > Insecta > Diptera > Rhinophoridae > Paykullia > Paykullia maculata. The sequence continues at coordinate 22,318 of NDXZ01009255.1, read as the reverse complement.
TTATGCGACCAAAGGTGCGTATAAGTTTCACAAACATTTTGTAATTTCATATCACTCATACGTCATTGTTTGCTACACAGCGACCCAGCAAATTTAAACATTTAAAATATGCGGTGTTTTTAATGGTGGATTCATAATTGGATGAAGTTTTTATATACATATAAAAGGCTAATTTAAAATTTCAAATCTTTTTATCTTTTATACAAATATTTTATTCTTTATAAAATATATAAAAACTTAAACGCGCCATTGTTTAATACTGCAGTCGCAAAAAATCTAAATAAACAAAATATCACCGTTTAGGGCAGATTTTGAGCTAAAACTATCTCTCAATAAAAAACTGGTCAATATCATTATCAGTTTAATTTAACATCGTAAATTTTTTATTTTTTATTTGAACATTAATATCTTTTTAGTAATATTTTATATAGGCTATAGTTCATTAATTTTAAATTTATTTTTATGTCTTTTTTTAATCAAAGTCAATGGTTTATGCTAACAAGTTTACAACCAATCACAGATTGAAGAAAAAATTCGACTCTGTATTAACAAAATTCTGTAAAATTTATGCAAAATAATAAAGAAAAAAACGACACAAATTGTTTATTCATCAGCATAGCCATGAATGACATTTTCCTGATGCTTACTCCCTGTACTTTATTATTTAGTCAGAAAAAAACCAATCTAAGGGAAAAAGGTATTTCCTGTTTAATTCAAATCATGCGTAAATTTCTCTGTGATTTTAGATTTTTTTATTTTTTACAGATAAAAAAACAAAGATTTTTAATAAAAATAAACTTTTAGTTTAAATTGCCTTTAAAAATAAATCCCCTACACATTGTGTAACTAGATAAAATATGCACCCATATTGATAATTTAGATTTAGCAATATAAGCATTTATTGTTTTATAAAGAAAATTATACCTTTTGCACAACCATTTTGCAATTCAGTAAGGCGCAATGCCTTAATCCATTTGCTTTAAAACCACTTGACAATTTAACGAATTTCATCAACAAGTTTTTTATTAAAATCAAATGGAAATCAAACGATTTGGTTTACGCTTTTCTCCTTATTGTTATTGTTCTCCGTACTTATTTGCACAACGTTGTGTGAGAAAGTGTCTTTTATTAAATTTCCAAATCATCACACAGCAACATCTGCTTATTGGGATGATGAAGCTAAAAAAGAATATTGAAAAAAATTACCTTTTCTTAAACTGATTTCAACTTATTATTTTTCAACAATTTTTGCTTTATTTTCATAATAAAAGAATGATAAAAAAAGCCCGCCATTTTTAACATTTGCTTTAGACAAGTATAACAAAAAAAAAGAAAAAAGGAAACGACAATATAACGAAGAACTAAAAAAAAAAAACGTAAAACACATAAGAAATATAATTTATATTCCAGAAGGTCATACTTAAAAAAAAATTCTGCAAGGATTATTTTCACGTGTTTGAAAATAAGTACTGCTGCTCGTCTATGGACACCTTTACGATAAATTCATGTGCAGGCAATTTAACACATACAAATGTAAACGCATTTACTCTCTGGCTTATATACTTACTACGAATGCTAAAGTTGCTCTCTTTCGTGGTGTAAACAATGTGTGTGTGCGAGTGCGAGTGACTTGCTCCAAATACGATATTAAAGGTAAAATGACTTTTTACGATATTTGCTAAATCAGCCAGTTTATTCAACATTCCAACAGTTGTTTACAACAACTACAACCACATGCACATGGCACACGGACAAAGAAATAGACACGCCATGCCACAACATCATGTATGTCCTTGCAGACGTAAGCACTGAATAAGTATGTTTATTAAGAATTCACATTGAAAACAAAAATACTGTGAGCAACAGTCCTTTTTTGTCTGTCAAACTGTTTAAACGTATCTTTTTTGGAATCCTCATCAGTAAAATAAATAAAATAGATTTATAAAACATGAATAAAGTTAGAAAGTAAAAATAAATTAGACAAAAATAAAAATGATTACAAAAAATATTTAAATCGAAAAAGTGGATTTTGCAATAAGTTTTTATTTATTTATTTTTTTTTTTTGTTAATTAATTTGTTTTTTCTTTTTATATTGGAGTTTCCAAAGTGTTCATTAATTATTCCGAAATGCCTACATATTTCTTAACTTAAAACAGATATTAAAAATAGTAATAGACGTTGTGTGTTGTCCCGGTCGTAGTAGTGTAATTGTTAAAGGAAATTGTGCCTGATTTGTTGAACGGAAACGGAAATCGAAACATTTTTGAAATTATTTACTAAAGGAAACATTAAACAATTTAATTTGTGCGCTTAAATTAGAAGGTGAAAAACGCAAATTATTTACTTATTGAATTATTGTTTTCTTTAAACACACGTTAAGTTTAAATTTGTTTCTTTTTTATAAAAAGAAAAATATATATAAAAAATATTGATTAAATCAATCATGCTTGCAATACTATAAATATTCAGCATATAAAAATAAAAAAGTGAATTTTATCGATTATGTTTATGCTTTAGGCCACACCAATGACAATAACAGCAACAACATCAGAACTAACATCATTATTAGCAATAAAGACCGCACATAAATATCCATGTATGTATGTATGTATGTATGTGTGCATGTGTGTAGTAGTTAAATACAATAAATATTTACAAATTAAAAACACCTGTTTTCTATAACGTTATCATCATTTAATTAACACATTTATTGATTAATGTGTATGTGCTTTCATTTACAAATGCAGATAAACATTCTGTTAACGTGTGTAGTTTTATAAAGACTTTGATGAAATTAAGGGAAAAAAAGTTGAAATTATCCTGGAAAAAGGATAACACAAAATTTACAAAATCGATTTTAAAATATTAAAAAAACTTCATTCAAATTTTTTTTTGAAGGTAAAAAGATCCTTGTCGTTATCATATCAGTAATATGTGAAGAGTCTAATATGAAAACATTTTATCTGTTGAAATAAAACGTTTCGGTAATAATTTTTTAAATTTTGATCTATTTCTACTAGATTTTGTGACGTTTTGAATTGATTCAACAAAAAGATTAATTTACCACCTGTGACTTATAGTTTTATATATTGAGCTGCCAAAACGATATAGTTAAATAAGTAAGTTGTAGCCAGATACTCTGGTCGTACACTCAAAGAAAATAGCGCACACCCAGTTCAAAAGTGACACAACTCAAAATTTTCATTTTTCGAGTTGATATGCTTAAACTATGCACAATACACTTGTGTATTGCTATTATTAAGAAAAATATCAGTGTTTTTTACAGTTATGCCTTTCTTTATGTTTTAATTGATATAAAATTGCAATTCATTTAAGTGACTTATTTTTAGTTGTGTCAGAAAATATAATGGTAATAGATCCAAACGCTAAGTGCTAAATAGTTTTAATTCGAATTCAATGGTCCAAAGTTTTTGTTTTTAACTATTTTTATTTACGTCAAAACAGTTTATTTCGATTTCTGAAAAATTAAAAATTTTGAGTTGTGTCACTTTTGAACTGGGAGTGTGATATCTTCATTTAGACAATTAATTTCTACATTGCATCAATAAAATTGTCATTGAAAGTCAGCTAATGAAGCTCTTTATTGCATTAATGAAGAATGTTTCATCACATTTTTGAACCTTGTATGTAAAACTATGTCATTATTGAAATGAAACCAGTCATTGACCTAAATAACCCGATTCATTGGTTTAATGAAACATTTTCCTTAAACAATTAAAAACCCTTCATTAATTAAATAAAATTTATTTATTTATTTTAAATTTTAAAGCTTGTTGTTAGTTTAAAAAGTGAAAAAATTCAAAAATATTATGGCCCATATTCATAGTTACAAACTAAAGTCGGTTCTTTTTAAAAACGACTTTAAAATAAAAACCTCGTATTAACTCTTTTGCTTTTATAGTCAAAAATAAAGTATGTTTTAAATTAAACCAGCTTTAAATGGGTGACACATAAAATAGTAAAATGTTTTCATACAAATTGTAACCTAATATGAGCAAGTGGAAACTCTGCTCAGCTGATTTTAAATATTTTTGAAAAATAAAATATTAAAACAAAAATTAGAAGTGTCAAACTTTAAAATTTATTTTTCTTTTGGGACTCTTAAAGTACACTTTTTTATAACTATGATTATGGGCCTATATGTTTAAGTAAGAATTCAAAAACAAATTGAATGAGAATTCTAACATATCTTAAAAAAACAGTCAAACAGTTTTTTAATAAACCAACAAATAAACATTGTTTCATGAATGTGTTTATTTTTCCCAAATACATCTACATAGTTTGCCTTGGATTTACTAATTTTTTTCCTTGAATTTATTTAATGAAACGATTTTCATTAATACAATCAACTATGAAAATCTTATGAAAAGCTTAAATTGGGAGACTTCATGTAATCAGTGTATTTTTTCATTATATTAATGTAAATTTTCATTAAAATAATGCTGAATATTTAATAAAACCGTTTCATTGTCTGAATGAATGTTTTTTCTATCAGTGTACCTAAGCAAGGAGATCATTATAAAATACTTTGCACCAGGTTCGAAGCCGATAGGATTCATAGTGTAACCTTTGGAGACGATAGCACAAACATATATTTCCCCAAGATATATTGTATAATTAAATGTAAAAAAAAGTTTAAATTTATATAAGAAGTATCACGACCCCTGCTACCTTAAGGAAGTATCAGACTTAAAATTTAAACATAATAAAATTCATTGTTACATACTGTTTAATCAATTTTTTTATTTACAACTACTCGAAAAATATTTTTGAGATCCTAAACGAATATTGCAAAAACTACAAACGAAATGACACCATGGTGAAGGGTATAAAAATTATTTGTATTAGCATTTTCAAAAGTTAAAGTCTGTATTATATTTTTCTTTTATTAATAAAGCAAACCAAACTTAAAGTAAGCAAGATACGGATGGAGGGCGCTTATGAGTTTATTTTATGCAGATAAATTACACCGTTAAATTATTTTTATTTAAAGGCGAAGAGTATAGCCCCTTCTAAACAAAAAAAAAATTTATTATCATTTATCTTAATGGCAAGGTGAGTTAAAGTTTTTAAACCTAAAGTGACTAAGTTTCGTATAAACATAAGAATTAATATTATAAATGAAAATACTTACTTAGAGCAAATAATAAATCGATTTATAAATTTACTGTAAAAACTTTAAGAATTCACGCATTTCTGATGAACGTAGCCTTTTTCTCTGCCGGAAAGTCATAATTTTTCTTAAATTTCGGGTCGTACCACAAAAAGTTTTGTATAATAAATTACTGTCATGACTGGAAATGCAGAGCAAGTTTATCAAACTTAATTTCTTTTAGATGAATAATAAAGTTTTCCAGTTTAAATTTTTAAGTTTCTTAATTCCGTTTTAACAAAAAAAAAATATTGTTTAACTCAATTTGACAGCTTTTTGCAAAAACTTTCTCTATTTTTGCCTTTTTTATAGGAAAATTGTAAAAAAAATGCAAAAAAAATATAAAAAAATTTCAAATATGTTTTTCTTAGTAAAATATTCATAAGAATTTTTACTGAATAAACATGTTTCTTAAGGATATCGTCATTGTTGGTTTAACAGCGTGTAACATTAAAAATTCGAAACCATTTCTGATGTCATGGGAGACATCTAATTTTAAGTTTTTCATATTTAAATTAAGCCCAACCATAATAGATATTTTTATACATACATATTATGTATATGCAAAAGAATATTAAACAGGAAAAAGGGATACTTTAAGACGCATACACACAAATACATACATATGTAGGAGGATGACAACCACTATAAGTAAACATAAATATTTAAATATGTTACATGTAATATGACTCTTCTTCTTTTCTTTTTTAAATGCTTTTCAACATCTAATTATTGATTAACTCTAATTTGTTGAATATTTCTAAAGGAAACACATACACAGAAAGATTTTGTAATTTTGTAATTTTTAATACGGACGTATTTACTTTAGCAAATTGTTCACCTTTACAAATGCCATACACTCAAAACAGATAGAAGGCTTATATGCTCCCCTCGAAAAGATCCCAGTCACATTTGCATTTTTCCTCATTTAGAGGGAGCATAAATTTTCGTTCCTTTTTTATTTCATGTTCATAGTAAAGACGTGCAATAGTGTAAAAGTATTGGCTAAACATTGACTCTTTAAATAAGAGAATAATACGGAATACGCACTCTTCTCATAAAAACAAAAACAGTTATTTATTGTTTTGCATTAAAGAAGAAACTCATTTGTTTTGTTTGCTTTAAAATAACTGTTGTATCACAAATACTTTCAAGTAATTGTTCGTAAATCAAATAATCAATTACATGATTTTGATTAATGTGAATAATAAAAAAGATTTCTTTTGTAAAATTTGTTTATTTTTTTAAAGATTTTTTTAACAAATAACTTTTTTGAAATTCCTTTTATATAAATACAAATCAGCTGCCTTAAAAATGCTATAAATAACACCTACCAGCAAATGTCTTCTATTGTGCTTGCTAAGGAAGGCCTTTAGGTGGCCTGAAAAAAGAATGGAGTGTAGGAGGCCTTGGTCACCAATGACATTGAGTGTTGAAAGAATATGAATTTGTAATGACACTAGTAGAGGTTTATAAACAAGAAATAATGGTTTTATTGGAATAGCAAATCATCATCAAACTATTTATTGACAAATAATACGTTTAATAATTTTTTTTATTAAAATAGAGTACGCCGATGCACTTCTCTTTAAGTAAACGTTTAATCAAAATTTAACTTAAATTAGAAACTTAAAAATAAAACTTGAAGAAAACTTGAAGAAGAATTTATCAAACATTTTCTTTGACTCTATAGAAAATATTCTCTAACTGAGCACTATAATTAACGAATAATTCTCTAAAAACGTTTAAATATTTTCTCCTTAAAAAAACCGTCTTCAAACGGTCACATAAAAATGGCCTATAAAAAAGTGTTTGTTTATTATTATTTCCTTATTTTATTTTATTATATTTATGTGACAAATTATTGATATTGTTACATAAAATAAACGAAAACGATTTTATCTTTTTTTATACATTTCGTAAATAGAACACAAACGTGAACGTCAACAGTAACATGGCAGCAGAATCATCTAATACATCTAGCAGCAGCAACAACAGTAGGCAGTATCAGTAGCAACCATGTCTCAAAAAATGTGATTAAATACAAAGATACGTAAGCCGTGAAATTTTTAATTGTCCATTAAATTAAAATTTTTCTTTGCACAAACTTCCAAATGCTATAAAAATAGTACTCATCGATGTGAGGACTTATCTACAAGCAGATTAGGTTAAATTAAGATTTCCTTATATCAATAATCTTAACAACGTGTAGCTAAATTATTAAGGTAATTGTTTTAATCAAGCTGTAGGTTGGAATAATTGTGCTAAAGCCAAAGACTCGTTAATAATGCAGGAGGTTGGTTGTTGCTATATATATATATACGTATAAGATATTACGATGCCAAATTTGGCTAAGTTTTGGAAAATCCAGCATTCGACATCTTGCGATATTAAAAATAAAACTAAGACTTATAATTCAAAATGCTGATTGCAACTAAAAGCATATAAAAAAGTATTTAGTCGTATATTAAAAGACTTAGGCCAGTTCATTTGCTTTAGTGGCAGAAACTTGTAATGAAAGAGTTAAAAAAAAATTTACAAAATAAGCCTCTCAAATAATCAATAATATAAAAAGGGCAATATGTTAACGATGTATGTACCTGCTAAAATTTGCCAATAAGGTGCGTCAGTCAGAAGCGAAAAATACCTAAAACCAAATATTTTAAGGTTTTAGGTCCCAATTATGATTCAATAAAAATAAGAGGACACTTCAGTTGTTACACTTTGGTTAACTTTTGAAAGCTTTCAATACTTGATATCTGTAATTTGATGTACGAAAAGTAAAGAAAATAACTGAAACAACAGGTCCAACGACACAATTTTGGATATTTTTTTTTTAAAAACATAATTATTTATTTAGTTATTAACTTGAATCTTATTTTTATCCTATTTTAAGTAGTTTAATTTTAATGTACACCTAATTCTGTTTTTACACGGTTTTGATTTTACACGGTTTGAAAATAAAAAAATTTAAAATTTTTTTACACGATTTTATTAAATTTTTTTGTTTTTTCATTTTTGAATTGAACCTTATTGTTTTTTCAAATTGAATTCTTGCGAAATATGTTCATATCACAAATTTAGGGATTCCCCTTTTGTAGATTCAAGTAAATTTACTGGTTAGAGCAATTATTCCAGCGATGATAGTGATTTTAAATGCATTCGAATGCGAATGCAAGTAACTGATGATGACAGCAATTAAATTTAGTTCCTGTATTTATGATTATCATTTTAATTTGTTTACCTTAAAAATTAAATAACCTATTCTTTTTGTTAACAACATAGTTCTTTTACATAATTGTTTTTAGTTCCTGAACTTGTCATGCATTTAATTTGCATTACTTTTGAGCTTAGAGTGCATATCTTTTTTTTTTTAATAACTTTGCTGGTGTAAATATACATTATATATGTGATTTAATAAAATAAACATGAAATCTTAAAAAATTCTTGTTTTTCACTAATTTTAATAGGAACCAATTACCTGTTTTTGCATACGATCAATGTATTTTTTACACGGTTTTTTTACACGTTTTTTTCAGAAAACATTCTACCGTGTACAAAACAGATTTAGGTGTATTCCTAAAAGTTGTATCGCTATAGAACAAATTCTGTATACATATTAGTTTAATTTGCTATTAATTCTATAAAATCTAATAGATAATATTTTTTATTTATTAGATTTAATTAAATTTTGTTTATAATAAAGTTCGGACAAATTTTCTCTAGCCAAAAAACACATTTTCTACTAAGTTGTCAAAGTGAATACTCTAGAATAAAATTCGGATTACATTGCACCCTTTTTAATGTGAAAACTGCACTACAACTCATCCAAATTTGTTTAAGTGGGAAAAATCATAAGCAGCAGAAAAAACCTTAAAAAGTAGATGTTCGAAAAAACTTCTATGTTATGCTCTAAAAAAGAATTTCATCTAATTTTAAGAATAAACAAAAATAATAAGAAATTTTCCCCTCGGATCTTGCCATCAGTAAAAATTAACAGTTTGTAAACGGCAACACTGTCGGTTTAAATCACGTTACTTTGTTTCGATTTCACTGTAATAAATTTTATAAACAAGAATTACCATTTTACAGGTATTTTTTTTACTGTTAATAGGTGTCCAGTAAGGACTACCATTAACAAATAATGTGTTTAGCAGTGTTAAACAGGTACTGCTTTGCAAATAAATATACAACCGTTTCTTAAAGACATACAATTAAAGAGTTTTTTTTTAATTACAAGGTACCATATAGTGATATGAATAAAGAAAACAAATTAAAAATTAAAAAAAAATATATATTATTTCTATTAAGTAATTTGAATTTGTTTTGCTTGAATTAAGTAAAAATAAAATAACAGCAAATAAAAGTACTGAGCAAGCAAAGGCTTGAGCTATAAACTATTTTTAATGAGTTGATATTCATTTTTTATATTTAATAAGGAAAATAAAAGATTATAAATAATTTTTTTCTTTATACAAAGAAAACAAAAAAAAAAGGATGTTACAAAGGAGTTAAAAAATTATCTAATTTTATGGCCACAAATATAAGAACAAGTAAAAATAGTTATTTAAAGCATTTAACTACTTTAACGTCTTGTAAAAGATTTACAGGCCTATCTTTTTTTTAATATTGCCTTAAAAAACTTTTCTTTAACATCGCGGAAAAAAGACATTTTTAATTAAAAATTCACTGCATCGTTTAGTGTAATTTTTCTTTATATTTTTATAATTCTTTTCTTGTTTTATTTTTTCTTTAAAACAATCACACGATTTGTTTTAAGTACTTTTTGTTGCTGCAACAATATTTTCATATAAGAATTTTATTTTTCATAAAACGTTTATATGACAAGGCTTTTGTAAAATTTTCATGGAAATTACAAACATGAGAAGATATGGAATCACTTTAACGAAACCTGGTTTGTTGGTTGATGGTAGATATGAGAAATGACGTGTTGCTGCAATGTTAAATCAACTTAAACAAACAGAACTTAAAAAAAACTATATTTTTTAACATGCTCATTTTTGCATATAAAATCTTTCTTTTTAACTTAAAATTCTTTTGAGATTTAATACTGGCTAACACAGAGACACATTAAAATTTCTATTAAGCTCTTTTTAGTGTTTAGGTAGTTTTTTCTTTTATATTTTAAAAATATTTCTTGTGCCCAAAAAGGTTTAAACAAAAATGTTAGAAAAAGAAATCTTATTTTGCATATATACTCACAAACATATTTATATACTCACAAAAACCACATAAAAAATAACCATAAATATTATTAAGAATATAACAAACTAACAGTCCAGTGAACAGGTATAAGAAGAAAATTTGTTTAAAAGTAATAAAAATAGTCAGCCCAGCGTAAAATATGGTTAAAAACTATGTAGTCAAGTCTTTCAAATACATACAAATCTTTTGATCATACTCTCCAGCCAAAAGGTACTTTAGTATTTATGTAACTTAAGATGGCAAACCGGCCGTCGGAGCAGTCAGTCTTCCTGTGGAGGTTTTTTTACAAGCATTTATGTTCTTTTAATACAATATATTATGATGTCACTTTAGTTTTACTTACATAAATGGATTTCTTTATGGATTTTTTATGTCCTGGATTTTCATTAAATGTTATTAAAAATGAATACAGCATCTTTAGGGGTTTCTGTCATATCTAGCAGTTTGTTTAGATTTTTTTTTTTAATATTTTATAATAATTAATTTGTAAAAAAAGCGTTTTAAGTTCACTATTTTTTATCTGCTTAGAGAGGTTTTGCTTAAAAGTGAAGTTAACATTACTGTTCAGGACACAATTTTAATGCTTTTGTTTAGGTATGTCCCTAAACATTTTATACCCTTCACCAGAGGTGACAAGGGTATATATAAGTTTTTCATTCCATTTGTAATATTTACAATATTAATTTGCGACCCCATAAAGTATATATATTCTGAATCCTTAGGGAAGTCGAATTATCCATGTCCGTCTGTGTATCTTTCCGTCTGTTGAAGTCCACTTTTCTTAGCCCCCCGACGTCGTACGGCCACGCTATTGGTATAAAACGATCAGAAATTTTCCCGAAACTTTCTATTGAAAATCATTAAAATCCGACAATTGAAGAGATATAAACAAAACCAAAAATTTTTTTTGTTTCACACAAAAATTTTTATATTTGTGAATAAGACAGACATGCATTTTTGGGAGATTTGAAAAAATTGACTAATTGGCCCAGAATCAGCAAAGATATGGGTGAAAAACCTATATGGACTTAAATTAATATCATAAAAAAGTCAAGTTTTCTAAGACTTTAAATACCTTTCGGAAATGTAGATACATACGTACATACATAAGTATACACATACACACATAGATAAATACATACATTAATACAGTAGTGAAGGGTATATAAGATTTGGCGCAGTCGAATTTAGTGCTCTTAGTTGTTTTAGATATAATTTACATTTTTTTTTTTTTTAATAATTGCCTTTTAATGTTTAATTTAGTTTATATTTTAAAAAGATACTATTATTTGAACACTGTTTTCTTAAACACTATTATTTAAGAGATAAAAATGTGACCTGGGGAAAAAAGGGGACAAAAAAAATGAAAATGATTATCCCAGTAATAATCTAAAACCACCAAGGACTATTTGTGAATTAACAAACTAACAAACTGGGGTATTTTTTTTTCTCTTTCATTCTTTAAATTAATTTGGTCTTTTTATCTTTTAATTTTTGTAAAATTCTTCGCAATCTCGTTGTGTTGTCAAAAAGTTGAACGCTTAAGGACATGATTTTCACATCATTTGTATTAAAACTGTTTGGAAAACCCGGTTAACACACCACTAACATTTTATTTACTTAAACTATACATTCATATATGTATGTGTATGTTTGTGTGTATGTATATGTATAACCAATATTACTAGCCGTAGCTGTGGCAGCTGCTTTAAAAATAAAAATGTGAAAAATATAAAAATTGTAAAAGAACTAACAAAAAAGAAACTGCTACAATTCAGAATTTGCAACATTTTGGTTTTGATGTTCCCAGTGGCAACATTGCATTGTTATCCATGAAACGACTGCCCTGCGGATGATAAAACAACCCATAAAGCGTCGAAAAAATTTTTGTGTGCCACTATCAGCCATTCACAATTACAAACCTCCATTTTAATCATTCAAATAAAATACGCTCCATCAAAAGTACATAGCGACTTTAATATTAACTTGAATTTTCTTATTTTCTTTTTCTTTTTATTTATTTATTTAAACTAGTGTTTTT
>NDXZ01009250.1:2129-18346 GCA_003055125.1 Paykullia maculata | reverse complement strand
AAAAAAAAAAAAAAAAAAAAAACTAATAGGATTGAAATGAAATCAAAATGTAATTGGTATTTGAATAAAAGTGTGTACGGCCAGTTTCATTGATAAATCAATACACATACAAATGAACACATAATTGAAGTTGAGTGCATGCATGTGCATGTACTTTAAATACACTTAACATAGTGCATATAGAGAGAAATATCGGGGGAGAAACTATTTATGTATTATATAGTGCGGTATTGAAAAATAGCAGTTTTTGTGAAATAATAAAAATGGAAAAAATAATTTAGTCATAGAGATGGTTTTTTTGCCTATTTTGGCTACAGCACAAAAAATGCCGTTGGTTACGATATCTTTTGCCAGCAGAAGGCAATTTTTTATTAAGTTTTGTAGCTCAGTTAACAAGATAGATGTCTAAATGTTTTAAAATCGAGTACCATTAAGAGTCTTTGCTTGAGCAGCCTTAAGCCTATAGTGCACGAAATGTAAAAAGCAACATGCTCAGTTAACTCTGACGTGACGAAAATGTTTAGCATATCGGTAACATTTTTAAAATGAGTTGTAGGGCCTACATGCGGTAAAATTTTGATAAAACACGATATGTAACTGCGTGTTTTAAAGCCAAAAAGTAAAAGTAAACGCCATGTAGCAACTGTCGCTTCATGATGACGACAAAATTACGTCAGAGTCACATGCGCATGTTGTTTTTTACATTTCGTGTATTATAGGCTTAAGTTTTTTAAAAATATGGTCTAATGATAAACCAATTTCGGAAGTCAAATGTAAATTGTCTAAATCCAAAATGCGGCAATTTTGAAGATTTACAAGACCATCAATATGTGGTTGTGCTTAAGCTGTTAGTATGATTTTGAGGAAAAAATTAGTTGATGTACATACATATGTACGTAAGTGTTTCTGTTGATTAAGGGTCTTAAGTATGGAGGTGCAAGTTTTAATTGAGAATACGCAGTAAATCTTCTTGGAATATGGAATTCTTTTTCAGGTCCATCTAAGAAGACCTAAAATTTTATACCAATTTTCCGAAAACTTTATTAACTTTTAAATATTGTTTAAGAACTTATATGAGTTGTTGTCTCTTAAAATGTTCTGCTTTTACTAGGCGTAAACTTTCAGCTAAATTTTTTTCTGTGGCTGCCAACATACATTGCTGCTTTGTCAAACTTCAACTGTAAAATTAAGTCTTGCGATTTTAGTTTTAACCCATTTTCTGTTCTAAAATATTAATCATATGCTTTGAGAGGATTAAGTGACATTCTCTTAGTGAGGTCGGGAGAAACAGAGAACATACAGAAAAAATAAATGAAAAATGGTTAATTAGTCGCATTTTTCCTTTTTCGCCTACATAAGAGATTGGAATTGGAAAATATTTTTCCAGATATTTTACAAGCACAAATGGTATCTTCAACTATGTTTTCCCCCTAACTGTTCATGGACATTTGTTAAAAATCTATAGACATAATAAATTATCAAATTATATTTTCATTTCATATTTATAACAATAAGGGAACCAAAAACAAAGAGGCAAAAGTCGCATACAATTATGTATAACAAAAGAAATCAAACGAATACAATTTTCAATAGCTTTTGATTAAATATTTAAATTGACTCAATTTTCTTATGTCTTTGGCAATGAATTGAATGACTAAAGGCCCTTAATAAATCTCTGCCAAGTCTTAGAGCCGTTTAATTTTATTTTTCTTTTTATTCAGCTCATCCTCATTACCATGCAATTATTTCTTATTTTACTATTTGGGATAAATTGTTTTCGAAGCAGCTTTGATTGGTTTTTTTCTTTACCCCTTTAAATGCCTTAATTTGTTGGCTGTAGAGAAGAATATACATGAATAAAATATATTTGGTTTTTTGTTTTTGTTAAGGTGTTTCTACAACAACTTTCTACTAAGTCGCTCTTTGTTAAATGGTTGGACTTGTGTTATTTTTTTGTTTGTGCTGCTCCTTCTTTCTAAAGCTGCCAGTTTTCCTTTATATGGTAAATTGATTCTAATAGGTTTGTTGCTGGCGATGTTTTAGCAGTTTTTATTTTTTTGTCAATTCACCTGGTTGTGTGTTTATCTAACTAAATAAGGTATCTTGATTATATATAAAATAGCACCTATTTTATTTTAACTCTGATTGCATTAAATTCTTTGCCAGCAGCAATAGCAGTCAATGGACAAGAAAAAAGTGATGCGTGAGACCACAGCTGTTTGCATAATAGACCAAGAAAAAAAATTAATATAAAAAAAGAAAAAGCAACCTTTCACATTTCTAAAAGCAATAATTTGCAATTATAATTTCATTTGCAGTTTTTTTTATTATTTAAAATAAAACAAACAACTACTTAGAGAGTTGTTGTGTGTATTTTAAAGAAGTTTATTTACAAAAAAAAATAGAGGAGTAATTAAAATATTAAGGGGAGAATTAAAGTTTTAAATTTCTAACAGAGACTTTTATCGATAACAAGTAAAAAGAGCTTCTTAAGTAGACACATCACTGTTCAACTTAATTTTTCATCATTGGCGAATCCCTTTAAAAGACATAATACGTTCTTAATGATTTTTAAATTTAACATTTCTTTAATCCCCTTTGCTTGAAACTCACATTTTTGAAATCGTGTGTTAATAACTACTAAGCAAACTTCTTTCTTAAACAGTTTAACTTCTTGCTATCAGCAAGAAGACTTACTTGAACTTAAACAAACATGTCAAAATAACAAAATCATATTTTTAAAATTACGTATGAAAAAAAAAATATTTCAGTTTAGTTAAACTTAAAGTTTCAATTACATTAAAAGTTCATTGCAGTAAGTGAGAGACAAGTGGCTTTGCGTGCTGTTAAAACGTAAATCAGAAAATCATTTGAGGTCAAAGCAATTTATGCACTTTAAGTAATAAATTCAACATAAAAGAAAAAAAATGGAAACTAAATGCAAAACCAAACATGAGAGAAGTAGAAGAAGACGTTAGAATAATAACAATTAACATTTGTGTCTTTCAATACGCAAGTACTTATTGTGAAAATTAAATCAGCTGTAGACAGAAATTTAAAAATACAGTACCATTAATTGTCTACAAAGGAAATATATTGGCATCACACAGAAAAAGAATGGCTTCTTAGGCCCGAAAGCCAGTAAAATAAAACGTTTTTTTCTTCGAAAAAGTGGTTTAAGAATGAACTATTCTCAATATTTATGGTTGTAAGGCTTACGGTATTAGTTTTATTAAACTTCAGAAACGTACATTTTCCTAATAGTTAAATTTCATGTTCACAAAATCGAGTAGATGTCTTATTCCTGTTTTCTATTTTCGTCTCCTTATTTTAATTCATTCCTTTTATTTTATTTCTTTATTCCTTAAAAGCTATTACAACATAAAATTAACGTCCCTTTTGCAAACACTCCGGCTGTAGGGTGCAGCAAACATGTAATAAAGAAAAATCTCAACTCTCGAACAAAAATTCATTGGAACAATTGAAAAGTTAAGAAAACCTTGAAATTTTAATTGTTTATTTATTACTTCAACAAGAATTTATGCGGAATTTGAAATAAAATCTAAATCAAGCAATTACGACGAAACATTTCTTAAACTCATTGACTCAATGGAAATCTTAACGGTTGAATAGTTTTCACTGGCATCAATAACGTAAATTTCATGAATATTTCGACTACTTGTAACTTATTTACACTAAAAATGTCTGTAACATTTTGCTATGACTCTTAGGCGGCATTTGAAATCATGCTTAAGTTAAGTCAATTGAAAATATTTTATTTTAATTGGCCAGATTATTTTGCTGTTAACTGTTATCGTCCCAAAATACAACGGAAGCCTTCATTACCATAAGCGGAATAATAAAATAAAATTTTTTAAAATATAAAACCAAAATGTTGTATCGTTTAAAGTATTTTTCTTGCTGTTTGTAATAATCTTTGTTCTAAGTGGAAAGGATTAAAAAAAAAATAAGAGAAAAGGTTAGCAAAATATATGCCATAGGATTTTTAAAATGCAGCCAACACACAAATGTATATTTGGGATTGGAAATATGTCCATATGTTTTTGTAATAACAAAAGACTTACTTCAAATATACAATTTTATTTAGTTGACAAACATACATGTTGTCCTTTGTGACAAATATAGTTTTTTATATTAACTTAACTTTTTAATTTTATATTTATAACACTTCTTTACAAAAATTAGATTTTTATTTGTTGCCAGAAATATTTAAGCTGTTGTTGACCATAAATGATAGAAAGATTTCAAATATATAAGTAGAATATTTTTATCAGCTCTAGTTTTCGAGATATAGTTTTATGTCAAAAATGAAGACAGTTCCATGATATATGTTAGTATAAATGGAAACTGATTTGCTCTTTTTAACTAATATAAAAATCCAAAATTCTACAACAAAAGTGTCTTGAAGCTATGCTAATATTGCCTTTAAATTTGCTCAGTAGTTTAAGAGATATCGGGAAACTTGTGCCAAAAAAAAACCTTTTTATACAAAATTTTGAAATTTTTATTTTCGAATTTCGGATTTTTATTTTATTTAAATAGAACAAACCGTTCTCCATTTATACTTACATATGTCATGCAATTGACATAAAGCTATATCTCGAAAACTAGAGGTGATAAAATTATTCTACTTTTATATTTAAAATCTGTGTATCTTTTAATCACTGTACAGGGTGTCTAGTGGCAGATTTATATTTTCAAACTTAAATAAAAAACGTAATAATTCACACAAGAGCATTGAACGATAAACTAAAAATGTGGATTTTATTTTTAAAGAGTATGTCCTCCAGATGTCTTCCGTCGAGTTAAACACACTGTTCAAAATTTGTCGCCTGGCCTCAAGAATTTTGGAAAAAAAATGGTTCAATTATCTCATGCGTGGATAAGGCCCAGGGCCAATGCAATGGTTTTTGATGTTTTAATCGAGGGTTGCGGGTTCTTGGAGACCAGTAACGGCAGTTTTGCTTGTTGAAGTGGCCGTTTAAGTAAAAATGAACTTTGAACAAAATTGTCGACGAGCAGTTACGTAAGAATCATTACTATTAAAAATGTCTCCACAAAGAACGCGCGATGATCACTCGACCACTGCGACATCGTGACTGACAAATCCGCACAATTCGCCACCCTCCCACCGCACCGTTTATTACTTTTTCAAATAATCGTATTTAAAAATATAAATTTGCCACCAGACACCCTGTATTTTGTCTTAATATTTGCCCTTCCTTCTTATGTTGGTTAAACAATGGTCTCAACGTTTCATAAATGTCAAATAAAAAATTTAAAATTTGCTATTGTAATAATTTAGTAAAAAACTTATTTAATTTTGTCATTAAATATTTAAAAAAAAACAAGAAAAATGTTAGAATTTTCCAAAAATATTTGAATTTTTTTTACCTTCAAACCCCCTCCTAAAAGAGCAAGTCAACCGTAACTTAAATGTAAAATCCCCATTTTACCGAAAAAACATTTATGTATTTTTCATATTGAAATAATTAAATTCTGTTATATTATGTGTGTAAAAAGCCTTATATGTCTACATATTTGCTTCATGTCACAGTGTTTTAAAACAATTTCAACTTTTTGTTCTACGAAAATATTTTAAATATTTTTTTCTTTTTATTCTATTAAATGGTCAGGGAAAAAATTCTTTAATAAAAAATTAAACAAAACAAGAAAAGAAACGATAGATAAAAATATGCTTTTGTAGAGAAAATCAAATAAAAACTGACAGTTTAAAATGCTTTATGGTCAGTGTGGTCAAACATACTTAAGAGGGAATGTGTATATGTATAAAAAGGACTTAACACACATACAAGGAAAAAAACGACACTTGAGAACTTTGTAAAAAGGACTTTTCTATGGATGTGTGTGTGTCTAAGACTTTAATAGTCTATTGTTACTGTTTAAATATTTGTTACTTAGTTGTCTAATGCAATTTTCTATGATTTTTTTGCTATTGTTGTTTAATATTTATTTTATTTAAGGTTTATAAAGATATTTGTTCTCATATGGACAATCAGCCAAGTTAAGAGCGTTGTTAAATAGAATTTCAATGATATTGTATATATTTTTCATAACAGTAAATAAAAAAAAAATGTATCCGTAAAATATATAAAAACAAATATGATCCCAAGCGTATATAAACAATAAAGTTTTTTTTTTCTTTGTATTTTATAATTTTGGTTTGTAATTCTGTGTAAAAATGTATTTCTTTCTTCTTTGTTTTTTAAAGATTTTTTTGCTCTAGAAATATTTTAAAAGTGACATATCTTAAGAGTGCCATAATACACTTAAATGTTTTCATAAGAAATATAATACAAGTAACAAAAATACATCTTAAGGGCACATAAGTTAAGAAATGAAAGTGCTTCAAAAATATAAAACAAATGACAAAAATATTTTTAGAAACTGTTGGTCTTTTACATTTTGTTCATCTTTTTGCCTTTGAAATGCTATAAATTTGCTTAGTTTTTTATTACCAAACAAAAGGACATAATAAAAGGACAATGTCAAACAAATCAAAGAATGTAAAGTTTCAAAAGCTTTTAGTGTTTTTCGGAAATTATATTTTTAAAAGTAGGAAATATATCAATATGATTAGGATTATGATTGTATTAAGAAACTAAGCTAAAAATTGGAAAATTTATTAAGTTTGTATTATTCAAATTAAGGAAGTCAAAAATTAAAAAAAAAGCCAAAAAGTGACAATCCATAATATTTTAAATGTTTTGCAAAATGTAAAATGAAAGAAAAGTTTTAATAATAATAAAACATTATTTCATGTTTTCCTTTAACTTAAATACTCTGCTTATATTTATTATTTTACAACAAAACTTATTTGTTATTATATAAAACTTCTAAGAACAAAAAGAAAACATATTAATATTTATCATAGATTTGCATTTCTATTAGAATTATTTATAAAGTTTATGTACATAGCAAAATGCATAAAATAAAACATTAACTAAACTAACCTGCAGTGTAACTATCATTTAATTTAAAAGGATATACACGTTGTATGTTATTGCACTTTTACAAATACAGGATTCTCTTAATAACACATAAACAACGTTTTGACTATAATATTAATTTGATTGCATAATGAAATGGAGATTTGAAAACTCTCCTTCTTTCTTTTATCATTTACCATGGGAATTTCTACACTTGTGTATGATTGACTTTGCATATGCACATACTTTTAAGTGGTTGGGCATAAAAACAATTTATCATAAAATTGGTGGGAGAATATGGCCAAAAATTAACCCATGGAAGGAAGTTATAAATTACACTGCTCAGCAGCAAAATCCTCCATTAAATAAAACTATGTGGACTATATGGACTTTGATGCGCTGAACTCAAATCGGTTGTCGGTTTTTTTTGCATCAGATCGGGTTTTTTTTTCTCTATCTCTTATCGTTTTGGAATTATTCAGAAATTCATGGAGAAAAAAAAAATTTTTCGTACAAAATTCGTAACATTTTTCAATTTATCAACTTACCGCAGGTACGCATCAAAAATAATTCCATTTTTAAATTGAAAAATATTACGAATTTTGCACAAAAAAAAAATTTTTCTCCATTAATTTCTGAAGAATTCCAAAACGATAAGAGATAGAGAAAAATTTTATTCAATTAAAATAAATACAATTTTGTTACATATCTTCTGGTGTTTTACTTTTGAAAATCGGATGACTGGTTCTCGAGTTAGGATGAAATATGTCTCCGTACCTGACTAATTTAAGGGAAAAAATTTGCCACGCCCATAAAAAAAATTCCGATCTGATGGAAAAAAACAGACAACGGGTTTGAGTTCAGCGCATCAAAATCCATATAGTCCACAAAGGTTTAATTAACGGAAAGACAAAAAATGATTTTTTGTCGAGCAGTGTTATTGTTAACAGGTACAACGTAAACTGATATGTGCTAGAAACTGCTTAAGATGTAAAAACTAAATTTGTTTCCTTACTGTTAGAAAAGAAGATTGGAAATAACAAATCTTTTTAAAAATTAAAAAATTATTATTTTTTCACGGTGTTTTCCTCTTCTGAGTCTAATTTCACTTAAGGATAAAGAGATGATACCTCAGGTTATGTAAGCCTAAATTGGCGCCTCACCATTATCTTATTTGATGCCGAAGAAAGCCCTAGTTTTGGCCAGATTATTGGAGAGATAAAAAAAAGACTTCAGTAAATCAAACCCTGTAATAATTCCGTTTTCAGAAGATTGTTGGTCTTGGTTGATAGTCGCTTTAGGATCTGTTTTGTAGTTAGCAATCCTGGTGGCAGGCACTATAGATATCTGTGCAATAATGAACATGCAAAATAACAGAGGTCATGGTAAAACGCATTATATGCTTTAATTTCCCTAGAAATGGCCCGTATATCCCACACAACACACTTTGGTCGTGATGAGGTCAGTATGACGTCTTAAGTCGGCTCAAGCCCTACCGACGTCAAAGACGACTAATAGTCCCTTTTTGAAAAAAATGCGACCACATATGTATTTTATGTGACTTATCAATTGTTAACGCCTAAAAGTATGTTGCTCATATTTTGTCAAAAAGATAACCGTCGTTTGGCGACCAAAAACAACGTTGCTATGACGTTGCAAGGTGACTAAAAGCAACGAGAAAGTGGTTGTAACGTGTTAAGTAAATTTATGAAAAATCTACCGACCAAAAATACATCAAAAATGGATTAAATCTAACCGAAATAACTTAAATTGAAAAGATTTCCTACCAAATTTTACGAGAAAAAGTCTGTGTTGCTTGGATTGTTGCAGCTACTAACCTTTTGTTAGCCCTTTAGAGTGTTAAAATAAGTTTCTGTTTAAAGTTTTATCGCTACATATTAATTGCTCCTATTTGCTGCAGTCCTTATATATCTGATGTATGTGAAAAAAACTCGAATATTAACTAGAATTTACTACATCCAACCACAAAACTAGTATCTTTAGGGTCATACAACTTTTAATGTTACTTACTATCTGCATGATTATATTGTTACTGCTACTGTTGATGTTGCTATTGCTGTTTACGTTTATGTTGTTTCTAACAAACTTTATGAAGCATCAAAAAGTGAAATGCTAATTACTCTCTCTCTCTATGCAATATAGCAAGAGTACACGCTATTTGTATTCCCAACCATAATTTCCAATTCAACTCATTCAGTGCTTGAAATATGCTATGACAACAAACAAATAAACAACATTGCAAAAGTACTACGTTGAGACATAAATGTCGATTTAACGCAATGTAATGAACGTACATATGCCAACATAGAAATCCATAATGCTGCAAATGGATCAGGAGTTTTTCGTTGAACATCCTGTGTGCAGTTTTGTGGTTGTGGGTGGCAAAAGTACAAAGTAAATATTATTAGCATATTGTTTGTTGTTTTTTTGGCTTTTCCGCCCGTTTAAAACAAAATATTATTGTTTGCTGCCGAAAAAAAAAATGGATGGGAAAATATCATTACTTGCCACTGAAGAATACCTTATTGTCTTCTACAGAAGAAAATGTAAAAGCAAAATGTAACATATGTTTTGAAGGCAGTCAATATTTTTCAAGTGGAATCGAGAGAATGCAAAATTTTCAAATTATACAAATCGTCAATGATGCATAAATTGATTTAAAAAAATAATTGTTGCCTTTAATTATGCTTTTTGCTAAACGGCATTAAGATAATAAAATAACTGCAATAAACTAGCTAATAATGCCTTAAGTTATGCTCTTTAAAAGCTTTTATTATTTATTCCTTATTCTAAGGCACTTAACAATATGTTTGCAATATTAGAGAAGTGTTTTCTGAAATCTAATTTTTTTTTTCTTAAAAAATGTTAAATTCTTTCCAAATATATTTCTCTGCAAGGTTATTAAAATTTTTTATAATGCCTTAAAGCAGTAATTCTCAACCACTGTGCTGCGGCACTTTTAGGTGCCGCGATATTCTAAAAGTGTGCCGCCAAATTTTGAACTAAACATAAAAGGCAACAAATAACATTTAGCATTAGTAAGTACATACGAGTATATATACATACATATAAATATATTTGCCTTAAAGGTGGAAGCATATCAACAAGAGCAACAAAAAAAAAAAGGTTGACAATCACTGCCTTAAAGTATGCATTTGTTTTGTTCGCGTTTTATTTAATGTGATATTTTCTTAGTTAGAAAGCTTTTAGTGCCTATTTTTTCCAATTTTGTTAAGCTTATATTGTATATTAGATTTAAATTGATTTTAGTAGTTAGTAGAAATAAAACTGCATGCCATTAGGCTGATTTAAAATCAGTAAATTTTGTCATACTTTTAGGCTGTCAAAAGGAATATTTAGAATTTATATAAACAAGAAAAAACCTACAAATGTTTGTTCTGATTTGGAAAGAAAATGTATGGAAAAATCGTTATTAAAACATGATGTGATAAACCAAGTGACAAGGCTTGGCTTTTTTTTTAATATTAAAAAACATTATATATAAAGTATAAAATGAAAGTTATTATTTTAAATGAAATAAGGAACCGTTATTCACTTGCACCCTTAGCAGACTAAAAAATAAAATAAAAATTGTTTTAATTTTTTTTAAGCAAATCATTATAAGCAAATGACCCTTTCTTTTTAAGGACATTTTGAGTGCTGATTTTTTTCTCTTTAATTTACAAATATTAAAGAAACTGACAGACCATTTTCTTATAAAAGCAATAGCAAAATATTTAATTTTTTATTAATTGTTTCTAGTTTTTATTTTAGCTTAAGTTTATTTCGAAACCTCTAACTTATGATGAATTTAATTTTTATTTTGTGATAACTGGTGTTTGATAAGCACTATTTTAACTCAATTAATTAGTAGTAGAAAATTAAAAATCATGGCATTAATTAATCAGTTTTTAATGTAAAAACTACTCGAAATATTTGTGTATTAAATTTAGAAATAACTTCAGATGTTGTATTTTTACATGGGACAATTCTATCACTCCAGATGAAGGGTACAAAAAAAAGAAAAATTTTAATTTCATGTATATGTGTATGTGTATGTATATGTGTGTTTTACTTTTAAACATCAAATTAACTTTGATATGCCAAGTCAAGTCCTATTTCCGTAATTTACTATCAACAACTTTACTTAAACTTATTTGCAGTGAGTGTGGATGTTAATGATGACTACGGCCACGTTTGTTGCTGCCGCTCTATAAGAGCCTCATGCCGTATTTGCAAGTTAGTTGCGATTACATTTTACTTAACATTTCAGCCATATGTAATTAGCACCTATTGCTGCAATTTTGGTATCAAAGCCATTTTTTTTGTCTTATTTTTAAGTCTGGCCAAACGGCCATACTGCTAGTTTAACCGAGCAAGACCAAGTCTAAAGTAGTAACATCAGTCATTTGCACGTAAATGCGTGGTATTAAAAGGCAGTTCTATACATGTTTAAGGTACAGACAGATATAGAAGAATAAGCCATTTTTATACGTTTTTTTTTTGTTTTGTTTTATTTTATTCTTTGCAATTCTCTTGCCATTCGTTTCGCTTTGATGAAGTCTGTAATTGCCTGTTAGTCAGTCTGACATGAAAGGTGTATAGTTTAAAGCTTTGACATCTATAATCAGTGGTCACAATAAAGCAATAAGTAAAAAAAACTAAACAAAAAGAAACTTAAATACTATGTAACAATTTATAAAAGAAAGCCAAAACTTGCCAGGCTTAGCTCGATGTTAAAAAAAAATACAATAATCTATTTAATACAATCTTAATAAGATTGTGTTATATGCATGTAAGGTAATAGTCCCTTTTACTTGGTATTTAATAGTATTTTTTAAATTCTCTTCAACTTTTTTTTGAACTAAAAAAGTATAACTTCCCACCATCAATCATTTTAAGTGCCCCTTTTACATTTCGTAGTTATAAAAATGCTGGTAATCTTTGATTAACCTACGGTCTTTAAGCTTTAATGATATAAAACTCCTAACTTAACAAGGCACAAGTTAAAGAATCATGAATATGTATGTCTCTTCTAATAAGATTATTACAAAAAATTTGCATATTTTAAGGGATGAAGGTATGGTTTTATACATCATAGACATAATTTTTTAAAGGAAATGATTTTGTTAATAGTAAATTACACTTTAATAAAAAAAAATTGTATTTTTTATAATTTTCCCTTATGGTGATTGCATTAAAAGTGTGAGTTGATTGGGTTTAATTTTCCAGACATACGCCATATGTTGTTCGCTTGTTCCAAATGACCGGACTTTTAATATTTTTTATTGCGTACTTTTTTCCCCTATTAAAATACGCTTCAATAACAATCTATAAAAATTTAATTTTTTTTTATGTTGTTATAACCAAAGTATGCAATTATTTACATTGCTTTTATATACATATATAACAAATAAACTCCCCATATATATATATATATATATATATATATATAATGATGCTACAAAAAGCAAATATTTGTTTGAAATATAAAAATTAATCAAATATAATTTAAAGTCGTTTTATTGAAATTGAAAGCAAAAGATTAAATAAAAATAATAAAAAAACATTTTTTTCCAGACCTTATTTACACAGAATTATCCTATGAATTACCTAAAATATAAAAAATACGAAAATATCGATTTTTTTCCAATTAACAAAATTTTTGATTTTAATTAAAAAATTAATTTAAACTAAAAATTACTTTAAACAAGTTGTTAATTGAATTAATCAAAATGTTAATTGAAAAATATCAATGTCATTGAAAAGAAAACATTTGCGCCATCTATCGTTGCCTCCCTCGAAACAACGTCCGATTGGGTAGTGGTGTGTACAGATTCTTGCTCAGTTAAATGGTGTGTGTGGCCTTTTTTAAAATTTAAAATTTAATTTTTTTAATTTCTTCCTCTGCCGTGATTCGAACCGGGGTACTTTGGTTTTCAAGTTCGACGCTCTAACAACTACACTATGCAGCCGACAAAAATATAAAAAAAATCAGTTTTTAATATTTTAAACCTTTAACGGTAAAAAACCAATATTTTTAATAAGAGCTCAATTCAATTAAGACAGTAAATTGAATGAATTAATTACTTAATTGGAAAAAATATATAAAATTGTTAATTAAATAATAAATTAAATGAATTAAAGCCTTAATTAGAAAAAAAAAGCCGATATTTTTTTCTGTGTTAATGAAAACAAAATTTTTTTTTTAAACAAAGGAATTCTAAATAATTTTAAGCGATAAGTAGAAAAATTTATATTAAAATCGTGCTTTGTCAATTAAAAAAAAATGATTACTTTTAAATTTTTTAGCTGAGTTTAAAACCAAAACCAAATGTCTTGAAGCATTCACTAGTCATATTATAGTATTTTAATACTAATTTTTAATATGTTTAAGGCAGAAGTTTCTTGTTCTTTACTTTCATTATAAAAACTTTTATTAATAAAGTTTTTATCAGGTTGTTGTTTGTTTTTCAAGATGTGTTTATACCATTTCCACAACTTTTTGACAAATATATGTGTGACAGGGAAAGAAAGAGATAGAAGGAGAAATAGTGAGAGGGAAAGAGCGAAAGTTTGCCACAAGTACAACATGCAACATATATGTAGTAAGTTTAAAAAATTTTAACTATTTAAACACATGTTGATTTGAGGATAAACGTGTGTGTCTAAACAAGGGTTTCAGAGTAACAATTAACCCATTAAATTGCAATTAAATAATCAAAAATCCAATTATGCCAAAATTTTTATAAAAAAATAATAAAAAGAAACAAATTTTCGTGAAAAACTAATACAAACGAATAATTTTTTTCACATTATCCAAAGACAATAATATATGGAAAATATTTTCTATAAAAAATTTTAGCTTATTTTTGGAAATTCTATAAAAAAATAAATTAAAAAAAATTTCTTAAGAAAATATCATAAAACAGTTTTATAAGCAAACAAAATTTAAAAAAAATTGACAGAAGCTTACGAAAACTTTTTCATAAAACGAAAGTGTATCAAGATTTTCTTTCAAAAATAATATTTAAAAAAAATTTTTTATTAAAAAAAAATATATCATAAACTATGTCAAAAAGTTTTTTAAAATAAAAATTTAATTCAATTATTTTTAGGTCAGAAACTTTTGTAAGTTCAAGAGTTTTTATTTAAGGCATATTTTTCGAAAATTTTTAAATAACAAAAGATAAAAAGCCAATTTTTAGTGATATTCAAACTTTGGTGACAATAACTTCAATTTGATATTTTGAATATTTTTGATGATAGTTCCATAGCCAGTCTTGTAATTTTTTTTTTACATCCACCAAAACATGTTGAAAATATTTCAAATGCAGTTTTTAATTCCCAAAAATTTACAGAAAATTTCTCCATAAAATTATTCAAACAAAAAACCTTGCAAAGATTAAAAAAACATAGAAAATATAATAAAAAAGTTGCCTTTGGTCCTTGTTTGCAATCTGTAAAACCCTTTTTTGTTTTTCAGCAACAATTATTCTTGATACAGAATATTTCCTTAAACAGATTTTTTACTAAGTTTTTAAAACTTCTTTCATGCTGTTGCACAACTGTTGGTATGTTTAAGTTGTTACTTTGACCCAAAGTTATAATTAAAATAGAAATAAAGACTAACATGCAACATTTTGCAATTGTAACTAAAAGAAAAAAAAACATTTAAAGAAAATGTGGAAATTTTGTTAAAAAGTATTTAAATAAATGTGTAGCATATGTTACTTACTAAAAAAAAATTAAAAAAAGTATTTAAAATTGTAGTCAAGAAAAATAGTTTTTAATTAAAATTTTATTTTCAATTTTTATTTGTGTCATTTGCAACAAAAAAAACAACAAACAAACAGCAAAAGAAAAAAACTTAATGCAATTTTCTGTGGAAAAAAGTTGTTTTCAATTAATTCCATTTTCTTTTTCATTCTTGTGGAGAAATTGTTGAGAACTTTATCAAATTTTTGTAACTATCATTAACTGTGGGAAAATCTGTTAAGTTTAGCATGCAATCACAGAAATATGAATAATCCTTGAAATAGCGACACTCTGCACAGTGGTGACAAACGTGTAAAAAAGTTAAAACAACTATAGAATTAAAACTGCAGGGGGCAAATTACGGATATTAATCGAAAATTCTAATTGAAACAAAATGTAAAGAAAACTCGATCGATCGAACAAAATTTCATAACTTGCCTCCAGGACTTATTGTAAGTGATGGAAATTGTCGCATTTTCTATATAATTATCGAGGAGCACGTACGTCTACGACGTTTCTTGATACGTATTTTAGAATAAAGACATCTTTTGATGTACATATGAGAAAAGAGTGACAAGTCCTTTAAAGCCCATTCATATCTTATATTAAAATGATGATCTTAATAAAATTAGAGCATCAATTTAAACATTTTCTTGTTCGAATTAAAAAAAAAATATCTCTTATGTTCCTTGTTTAAGATTTAAATATTTTTACAATTTACAAGCAAAATAATCCATATAAAAGGTATTTTTAAAATTTTAAGACCCAGCTGGGGTAAAAAATCATTAATTTTTACTGCATTTTAGTATGAGATATTTTAATTTTGATGAAAATAATTTTTATTTTTATATGTAGATGCTGACTTATTATTCCTAATTAAAATATGACACTCATACCACCTGTAGTCTATGAAATATTTTCAAATGTGGACTACGTGTGGTATGAGTAATATTGTTTATATATTTTATTCGTCTTTATAAGCAGGGTAAAACGGTTTCCACTCGAAATTTTTAAATCTAAGACACTTTGCTTTAAAAAAAATTCCCAATTAATCCCACTGTAAAGTTCATCTTCCTAGAATTTTTTTTTTAATTTCCCCTATTATTATTTCCTCTATATTGGACAAATATAATTTTCTTGTAAACTTTATCCTGTATTTTATACATTTCTTATTCTGTGTTCTATGCAAATAACAACAAGTTTTAAATATTTTATTATAATTCTTCTACGTTCTCTATTAAAAACGCAGTTTTTTTTCTCTTAGACCACTTTGAACTTGTGAAAATCACTGGAACAAAAATCGTCTTCAAGTCAAGACTTACCAACACTTCATGGTTTCCTATAGAACAAGATTATAGTTGTGGAAAAAAAATTTTGTAAATAATATATGAGGGTGGTTGTTTATACAAATATCAGCTAGAGCAGTTTATTGGTGGTCGAAGTCAAAGTGGTGTGGCGGCGGTGGTA
>NDXZ01009249.1:12817-32085 GCA_003055125.1 Paykullia maculata | reverse complement strand
AAGATTTTCTTTTTGTTTTTATTTTCTTCTACGATTTACTATACATATCTTGTTATTGTTGTTGTTGCTATTGCTAGGTTGTTCTATTGATTTTATTTATTTTGTTAAAGTTATTATTGGCTTATTTGTTAAACAATTTTCTGAAGTAAAATGCTAAATCTTTAGTATACTTATACGGACGATTAACTAAGAAAAATATTGTTAAGATTTGTGTAATTCTATTTAATACCAATCATGGCATTCGATACGAAAGAATATAAAAAAAGTTTTTCCTTGTGTTTTCTTATGAATAGAAATAGCAAGTAAATGAGGTAAGTTTTCGTATAAGAAAAGTTGGTTGATTCTTAAATATTTCGAAGGTAAATATTCCATTCATTCTAGTCATTGAACTTTGTTCAATATGAACTCGTTAGTTAAATGGAAGGCGGCAGCATAACAAGTGGCAAATTTAAATAAAGTTTTCTTTAATATCAATTGCATTTAAAAATGTTTAAGAAGTATTTTGTAGAAATTTTAACGATTGAATACTAATGAATGTAAACTTGAAAAGTTTTAGTTATAGTCGATATTGAATATATTTGTATAAATTAAACATTTCTCAGTAAACACATATTTTTTATATATATGTATGTACATACATATATGTGTATCTATGTACATATGTTTGTATTTCTTTTATTCTTTTCATCGATCCTACATCATTTTGGTCTGCTCCATTATAAATCGTAGCATTTAGATGTTGTTGCCGGATTTTCTTTCTGTGTATTTTTTTTGTTAAAAAATATCGTCTTTTTTTCCATGTATGTATGGGTTTTTATCCCGCTTTTTCATTTTTAATATTTCCTTATCATTTTAATAATGTCTTCTCGCATAATTGAATATAAAAATAAATGGAAATAAGCCCCCTAAAAAAATATTTTTTCATAATTTATACAATCGAAAAAGAGTTTTCAAAAGAACATAGATGCTTTCACATAATTTTTTTATTGGAAAGTATGTATGTCTGCAAAAAGAAAGTAAGTAATAAAAGTTAAATTAAAAAATAAAGTAAAAATTTGTCGGAAAAGAAAATTAGCGTGTTTTAATTAAATAAAAAAAATATGATCCGTTGCAAACTGTATTTTACTCTTTCCAAGTTCATACATACTTAGGTTACGTGTGACTATATAAACTATAAACACGCCTAATTTAAATATTTTAATTAAAACAAAAATTAAAAATAGTGCCAAATTTATCAGTATAAAAAAGGGGCTTTTTTTATTAAAAATAAACCTTGGAAATATAAAAAAAAATATTTGATTTTATTTATTTAAGTTAGTGCTCGCTTAGATGTTAAAATTCGTCTGTGTTTTAGAAAAGTTTTTATTTAGACTGTTATTAAGTTGATTTATTCATTTCAAAATACTTGAATGTAAGAAGTTTAACGAAAACAAACTTAGATAGGACGCGATTTAATAATTAAAACGGACTTACTTTTTCAAAATCATCGAAAATAAATTGTTATAAAATTTGTAAATAATGTCGAATTTTTAATATTACAAATAATTTGATTATCATTCTTATGTATGATGTGTAATAAATAACTTCAAACGAGTATAACTATTTAAATAAGGAGCCAAATTAAATAAATTATTCCCTTCTCTTTTTTTTCCATATGAACCTTAACAATTGCGCCGGGTGCTTCCGCGTGCTCACTATACCTTAAAAATGGTACAACACATTTTCTTTTGGTACTGCAGTGTGGCAGTGCATTAAGATAAATTTGCGTGCAATTGCGGTGTGATAAGAAAACAATATCTCTACATTTTACACGTTTCCATAGTCTTCTAACCGCTTTTTAAAGAAGGTAACACAAGAATTTAAGTCATCCATACATTTCATATTTTAGACGTTTAAATATTTTCTAATGCGTATGAGAAGTATTTCATTCCTGAGTTAAATATCAATCATACGTCCTTGCGCTTCTGAACAGTTTTAATTATTGTGCGAAGTGTTAATTAACGTTTAATTTCAGTTAATGAGAGTTTAAAAATAATATAGTTTATATTTATTAAGACGAAATAAATATCAAAATTTAATTTTTCATAAAATTAAATTTTAAAAATAATTAAATATAACGAAATAAAGGAAAATTATTAATGTTTTGAAATACACATTTAAATGTGCATGTCTTAGATTGGATGTCTACTCCTTGTCTCAGAACATTAAAGACAATATCTTATGTGGATTTTTCATTTAGGAGCATACATATGAGGATTTAAATACACAAATATGTATTTTCAAGTACATATGTATGTACATATAAGCAGCCAAACAAATATGTACATACATTTGTACAAATGTATGTATATATATGGATATTTGTACATGTATATGAATTTAATTTTATTTTCTCGATATGAGTAGCTTGGATGCTCCCACCCACTTTCTTGCTCGTATCAAATATTCAGATTTTAATAACCTCATAATCTGTTGAGAAAATAAATGATAACAAGCACGGCAATGGAAACTACGAGTTTATGTACTAGAGGAGGAAGCAAGAAATACTTAACCGAATCGTCCTTGTGTTTGCTTCGACAGAAGTATTTTTTTTTGGAATATATTTTATTTAACACTCAATTCATAAAATTGTATTTGGGTACAAAAGTTTTATTATTCTCAATATTGACATGAACTGTGTTTATGCAAACAAATGTTCCAACAGTTATTATGCCACTTATATACACATATAAATACATATACATACGTATGTATATAACGTTATTGTGTAAATGTTTTTTCTGCGTTAGTATGTTGGTTGTAATTATTTCTGTGTTTATTGATTTTTGGCTTTTTCACCGTAAAAATCTATTAAATGGAATCGAAAAGGAAATGTTGTTTCTCAGTTTTGTTCTTAATACCACACCCTCAATTTAATTAGATTTGACATCCGTTCTATAAAAGCGATAGAGGCAGATATGCAAAAGCACACATATGTACTTACAAACATACACATACATATGAATAAAACTACTGAATTTCAAATTTCCCCATTTTAGTTCTGTTGATGATTTTTCAAAATGGATGTTGTCCACATTATACGGCCAGAATCTTTCTTAACTTTAACAAATTGTGTAGGACATTCAGTTATATTTTTACGATATTTGAATTATGAAAGACAATGTTTAAATATATAAGTTTTGCAAATGTGCTTTAATTTCTGTACCCGTTTTCTTAACATGTTATTTCTATATTTTTTTATTTTATAAAAAAGTATTTGTTTTTTAATTCAATAAATAATTAAACATTTAATAAAACTCTTAAAATTTTTTTTCCTTGGACTCTTTGAAACATTGATTACCACCAATGTACATATGTATGTGTGCATATAGCATAGTACTTAAATTTGAAGCGAGGAAATGTTTCTACATATCTTAACTTATATTGATAAACATATAACAATTTGAACAAAAAGTTTGTTACACATTTAAAACGTTCGACCAAGTATCATGACCGAAATAATTTGTTTATTTTTATTTTCTATATTTTCGAAAATATTTGAAATCTTATTTCGTTTTTTTATAAAATTAGATGCCTCTTCTTTTGGATATTACTCTACCAATGTTTTAAGTAGCCGTTAATATTGTTATCAGTGTTGTTGTGTTGTTTTCATTTATTCTCGTCGTATTTGCGGTTTACAAATCTCTTTTAATGAAAATGTATTCTTCTTAGAGACGAAGTGGGTGAGCGAGAGTGTATACAAGTGTTAAACTGTATTCTTTAGCTGTTGCTCTATTTATGTTCTGAAACTTACACACATACAATCATACATACATATGTACATACAAACAAAATATATCAAAACAAACGAATCTCATTGTTTGTGTTACTTAAAGAGTGGAGTATTTTAAGGTTAAGCCATATTGCAGACATTTACATACAAAAATAAAAATATTCCTACAGTTTGCAATGTAGAATTTATGCAAATTTAGAATAATTGGTCAATTTTCTCATTATGTTTTTTAATTTGAGAGATGTTTGTCAATGGCAAATCAATTGCCCCATTAACTTTTAATGTTTTTTGTTTTTAAATATTTATTGACCTTTTGTAGTAGATTACAAAGTTAATTGATTATTTTTTACGACACAGAACAGTAGGGAAGTGTATATATGTACAAATATAATATACAAGTGTGTAAGTATGTATAATCTTACTGTTTGTATCAATGATATTAGCGCTATTTATACATATGTATGATTGTTTGAGGTTTTTTGGTTTTTTCAGTATGTACAATTTGTATATGTGTCAAAAGCATAAATACATGTATGTATGTATGTGTGCCTTTACTAATATGTATTTAAGCATGTGCACTTACTTTTGTGTATAAATAAATATCTGTGTTTGTCATTTTGGTGTAGATTTTTTGATTTTATAATATTATTGTGCTATAAATA
The DNA here is from genome assembly GCA_003055125.1 of Paykullia maculata. Classification (NCBI taxonomy): domain Eukaryota; kingdom Metazoa; phylum Arthropoda; class Insecta; order Diptera; family Rhinophoridae; genus Paykullia; species Paykullia maculata. The sequence continues at coordinate 27,651 of NDXZ01009249.1, read as the reverse complement.
AATTGTTTGCATTTCTTATTACTTTATCTTTAGAAATTAATAGATTTCGGAAACTTTATGTTAATAAGAGCGATGTAATAGTAGAACTGAAGATTTGTTAAAAATAATTTTAGAGTCGCTTCGACGTTACACAAATCAAGGTTGAGGTACAAAAATCAATTATAAATATTCATTTGTTTTCAAGTTTTTTAAGTTTGTTAAACGTTAATAGTTTATGTTTTATATTTTTACATTTTGGTTCCTTTAGTTAAGTTAAGTTTTATTTAGATCAATATATTTTCTAATTTTTTCATTCTTTTGAGAATCTGTTAGTTCGGTGTTGTCAAATAAGGTAGGAGAGAATACAAGGCGAATATATATCAGGTGGCCTCAGTTAATCAGCTGATTATTTTTTTTTTCGTCACGATAATGTCAAACTCCATACATAAAAAATAATTTTCTCTCTCTTCTTCGTCACGATAATGTCAAACTTCATATAAAAAAAATTGATTAAAAAAATCCTCTCCGAACTGAGGCCACCTGATATTAATTCGCCTTGAGAGAATACAATACTTTTTTTTTTGGTTTATAATCTAAATTTTTTTTCACAAAGTTGATTTTTAAAAACCTGAAGCATATCAAAAATAAGGAAAAAAATAAATAAGTTCCAGTACATGTGGAAAACATAAAAAATATTGTTTTGTTAATAACCTGCCTTTAGTGTATAAAATATAAAACTATTATAATAAAGAGTCATTAAGTTTTCATTATAAATATTGTCAAATATTATTATTTAAAGAGAGAGTTCGCTTCGGTGTCAATGGCGTTCCTACAGTTTTTTTGGAGTACAAAGCTAAGCTCCTCTCCGTAATCCGTAAGGATCCAATATGAGCTTCACTCCAAATATAAACCGATTTGTTTGTAGACTTAAAAATAAACTAAGGGCCATAGTTAGAGGCACATGTTGTAAATATCTGAAAATATTAAAATTAGTAAATAAATCTTATTTTTGTTCCAATTTGATATTTGAAAACTGTACCTGGAATACATAAAACCAACGGAAAGATTTGAATCGAACATGCCACGTATATCAGCATCTGGAAAATCCCACTGATAACATAATGTTCCGACAGATTTTTCCGTTCTTCGTTGCCAGGCCCATAAACTTGCTATTTGAATGTTACGATGAATTTGTTGCCAATAACTCAAATCTACACCTTGACGTGAGGCCGTAGCTGCTACAGAATACGAATGTCTTTTGTATCGTGCAGCAAAAGCTACATCGGCCATTACTGATTTGGGTTCCGTACACTCTAACAGCAGTTCTGCCCCTAATGCCAAATGATCATTAACGGATCGAAGAAACGATAAAGTAGCCCGTCCTTTATTTCTGTGTATACCATAAAAATTAGCCGTCAATGTAGAATTGCTGGAGCACAGTTCAACACAGGTTTGTGTTTCTAAGGGAGAATTGCTATCTGCTTTTTGCAACTCTGTTTCAAATCTCAAGCAACGAAATGGATAATAGAGAAAACCAATATTACTTGCAAGCGTTGTGGGATTAATATCCGCTCGAATTGTGGGAGTTTGCTTTTAAAATTAAATGGTTTGAAAACTTTTTTTGGTTTATAAAAACAATATACATATATGCATGTACTTATGTATGTATACATAGTTTAAATTTAACAAAAAATTAATCCCTACCATAAAGTCACCGTCCATTTGCGCTGTATAAATTCCACCAAATCGAAGTCCAGATGGCTTATTATGACTCAAAATCCAATTGGCAATTATTGACTTATTTGCTGATAATCGATGAACATAATCCAGTTCGATGCCATCAAGGAGTGTTGGTTTTATACGATGCGCTAGATAGTGCAATTCGACAATACTACCGGGATTGATTTGTGATCGGACACCAGAATATTTTTGAAAACAATGAGGAAATTCTGGACTAAATTTTGGTGGACACTTATTACAATCCATATTTTTTTTTTAGTTTTTTTTTCTTTTTAATTTTTCAAACGTTTTTATTTTCTCGGTTGTTGTACAAAATATAAAAAAAAACTATATGTTTTCTCAAATTGTATATGAATATTTGAATTTCAATTGAAACAAAATGGATATAACGAAACATAGGGGAGGTTTTATTATCTACAGGGTAACCTTAACTCATTTTTCATAAAATAAGTTGATTCTTATAGAAAATGTAAGCGGAAGCGTCTTGAAGATTAAACTTTTCTAATTAGGAAAATTGAAAGTTTTGCCCTTTCTCGAGTTTAAATGTTTTCTTTGTCTAACTTGAATTTAAATCAGCCAATTCAATGACTATTTTTTTTATTAAAAAAAATTCTAACATTTTTATTTACTTTATTTGCACGAATTGTAACTACAATCGCATTTGCGATATAAATCTTTAACTAATAAAAATAAAAAATTTATTTACTATTAACACAAAACAGTTATGGGGAAAGTTCATAAATAACATCTACAAAAAATATTTTGTTACAATATTTTTAAATTTATTGTATTAACACGAAATCAAATGATACAAACACATTTGATTAACCTACAAACAATTTTTATAAAAAATTAGAATAAAACGTAGCAGAATGAAGTTAAAATGTATTGAATGTGATGCAATAATCTTAGCAATATAAAAATACATGTCTCTTATATTATTTTAAAAGTTAATTAATTTTTAAAGACATTATTCTGTTTCAAGTTTGTTATTTAATTGTGTTTAAGGAATATTTTAAAAATATTAAGTTCAGACACAAGACGGTTTACGGTTTATTCTTCAGCTTCCTTTAATCAGTAATAGTGGTCTAATGATGATAAACCTATTGGAAATTAGATTTTTTTTATAGAGTTGTTTAATTGACCAACTTTTGATAATAAACTTGAGCCAGACTAAAATAGAAAATAAAAGCCAAACATTCTATTAAAACTCTTATGCGTAAATGAAAGTTTTTGTATCAAAATTCGATAGTAATTAAAATTGTTTTTATTTAACATCGTATTGTAGAATGAAAAAAGTGACTATATAGTCACTTCTAAACGTAAAAAAAATAAAGTTTTAACTCATTGAATTTATAACATTTTCTTATCAAAATAGTGTCAACGTTCGGTAATAAACATTCCACTACTGTAATACTTACTACATGAAAGCATTTGTACCAAATTGATTAGCTTTCTTATCGAAAAGTTATCATAAGGCCAAAAAAAAACACCATCACTACCGTTGTAAAGACAAACAAACCATGTATTAGAACAGTAACTAAATAGTTACTAATTCAAATCGAAATTTAGAGTAATACAAGAGCTTAGTTAATACTTTCCCAGCATAAACTTGGTAACGACATGTCATTACATGACTAGATTATAATGTAAAACGTACTTGATTTTTCATCAGAGATGTACAAAGAAAAACAAGTTGCATACACTTTTGTTGCAGAACTTGTTAGGAGTCACTTAAAACGGTTATAATACTCATTTGATTAAACATACTTTAAATATGTATACAAAACATAATTGATAGGGAGTTCTGTAAGTTGTTATTTAATATTTTAAAAGTTATAGCTTCTTCATTTTCTTATTTGTTATTTGAAAAGCTGCTTTATTGATTAATAGTAAAAGTTTCTCAATGACACTTGCCTTAAATGACATTGCCGCACACTGGGGATTTTTGTATTGAGATGAAGAATAAAAGGTATTTTTAAAATATATAGTAATTTAATTATTGATATAGTTTTATTTACATAAAATGTGTAATATGTTAAGGATAAACTTAAGTATTATTATTATTTTAAAAAAGCCTTAACTTTGTTTCTTATATCACTAAGCTTTTTCTTGTTAAACGAATGAGTACATGTGATGTCATCGGGTCTGATATTACCATCATTCGATACATAATATCTTCGTTCGTGGCAAATCGACTACATTTTCTGAAGTGTCTGAGTCTGATATTTTTTATAGTCTTTGCTACAACTTTCTTAAGCCTCTTCGGACAGCAAGCATATAGAAAAATATATTTTTTAATTATATCTTTTCCGTGAATAAGAATTTTGTGGAGTGTAGGTAGAAATTGTACCACTTGTACAGTTGCACTTCCTTGCTTGACAGTATTTACCTGCATACCAATTTTTTCTTTAAGTTCACGTTTTATTTCCATTATAAGCCCAACTTTTTAAAGAGGCGCACCTAGGTGCACTTAAAATTGATTTAAAATGTAAAAGCTGGTAGTAGACAATGTATTGGTAGTAGTGTTCAACTGTGGGCAAATGTAGCTATAATTGTAGGCTTATGGATTTTTTGTTCTGTGTTTTTTTAAAAATATTTCTAAACAGAAAATTTAAGTATCTGCAGTTGTTATTTTTCAACCTAAGCATTTTGAAATATCCTATTTCAAATAAAAAATAAAAAAAAAGACATCAGCTCAAGCAACAAAACAATGTTCGTGATGAAATTCTTAGGTTTAATTTCAGTCAATTCAAAAAAAGAAACTATAATAAATAAAGATCAAAGTTATTCTTTTAGATTTGATTGTAACAGTTATTCCGAGATCCCCGGTGTGCCAACGCATTAGTAGCGCAAATACAGAAATTAGCATTTTAATTCATTACAAAATAATGAACATTTTTGCCGGGTAAATTTTAGTTTTTTCTGTTTTATAAATTAATTATTATTAAATATAATTTGTTTTAATATAAAATTTTTTTATTCAATATCATTTATTGTTGATAAAAATAATAATACAGTTATTTTTCTAGTTTAACCTAGAAAAGTTTTATCGTGTGATTTGTCTTTGTTTTACAATTTTGATAACATTGCCAAATTGTTCTTGTAAAATTTGTGAGTGAATGATAAACATCAAAAATAGTTATCGAATTAGTGTCGTTTTAGACAATTTTATTAAAACTCTGACTTATTTGATGGCATGGTACATACATACATACATATGTATATATAAACATTCTTACATATTTACATACATAAGTATGTACATATGTTTATGTGCCAGCGTATTTCTATTAAAAATTTGGCTATAAAGATTGTTCAATGTTTTAAATGTTTTATTAATTAAAACAAAAATAACAAAATCAAAGGAAATAAACATTATGAATAAACGGATGCATTCATTTGCATACATAAATATTTTTGCATGCATGTATGTATGTATCTATGTGTGCATATAAACAATTACATATGTATGTATGTATGTACGTACATATATGTTTAAAAATGTTGCTTTTTTTGATCCATTTTGCACAATGTAATTTTTCCAGTTAAAATAAAAAGTGTGAGAGAGAAAGAGGAATCAAATGTTAGACAGTCCGCAAAAAAAAAAATTAAAATTATTGCCAGTCTCTGCTGTCTGTGAAAAAATTAAAAATTTATTTGATACAATAATTTTTTTGATCGTCAGATTGTATTTTTTACTTATTTATTCACATCAAGCACTTTTCATACAAAAATAAATCTCTCTTCTTTATTCATATGAATGATTTAAAAAGAAAAGAGGAAAAACGAAACATTTACATGGGTTTAAGTAAAGTTATTTTATTTGCTCGAATGGTTTTGTTAATCCTTCTTAAAAATCGTACATTTACAATATTTAACTTAAGTGTCATAAACAATGCCAATGGACAGCTGGGTCTCGTAAGTGTTGTCATACGTGGTCATAAATAAATGTGTGAGTTTGAAGTAAGTTATAATGTAATATTAAAGCATAAGACATTATATAAAATATTAAAATAAATAACATATTTATGAAGCGGAAGGAGAAGTCGTGTAAAAAGCTCTGCAGTATAAAAAACATTGACGCACACTTTTTAATTTTCGCATAATTTGATGGGTGTTTCAAAACCTATGATAAGGCCAAACACAAAAGCAATGGGAAGAAACAATATTGTCGGCCAATCCTTAAAATAATATACGCTACACAAAAATGTATAAAAGAAATCAATTTCTTGTGCTGCATAAGTAGTAGTCGCCAATGTTCATATGACATATTAAGTGGTTTAAAAAAGGAACTTATAAGCTCTAGCTAATGAAAATGCTTCTTATAAATTCTAAGTAAATAAGTGCTAAAAATTTTAGTTATAAATGTTTTCGCCTATAGTTACTAACGTGTTATATGTATGTATGTATATCATTTAAAAATAAACGCTTTTAAAAAATAGTATAAATATTTTTATTTCGGAAAAGGTAATCATCATTTTGACATTAAAATAAAATCAAGTGGCAATTCAAAAGCACTTTTAATAAAATATATATTTTTGTTGGTTATTTTTCAATAATAAAAATCAAAAATATCCTTTTGTTTAACATCCTTGATTTTGTGTTAAAAGAAAAATGTTTTGTTTTGCTTTTGTTGTTATTGTTATTTCATTGTTAGACTCTAATATAAACGTTACTTTTGTTGTTGTGATGATTTTGAAGACCACTTAATGTTTCCGGTTAAAGTGCTTCACAAAAGCACACCCAGCAGTCAATAAGTAAAAAAAAAAAAAATCAAAAAGCCATAAAAACTTTACACAATTGAAACGTGCAAAATGCCTACCAAAATAATCGTACACTTATACTTACATATATACTTTTTTGTGTCACTTACATACCGACATTCACTCATTCATTTATTTATTTTTACAGCAGTACATACAAAAGAGTGTACAATGTTCAGTACAAAAATATGAATAAAAGGAAGGAAAAAAAATGAATAAAAAGGTCACACAATACAAATAAGTAAATGAAAGCTGTGCCAAATCTTATATACCCTTCATCACGTGTAGGTATGCAAGAAGAAGTGTTTATATGTCCGAAAGGTAGTCAAAGTCTTAAAAAACTTATTTTTCACACATGTCTGTAGTTTATCCAAATCCTGCAAAACAATACTTTTTGTTGCTTATATCTCAGTCGTTTATTGATGAATATTGCCAGTTTTCAATACAGGTTTTCTCAGGAATTTGTTTGGATAAATTCTAAATTTACAACAACTTGTTGTTGGCGTTGCGTTGCGTTAGCAACTCAATGTTTGCTCATGAGAATGTTAAAATTTCAATAGAAAAAATGTATTTAAACAGTTGATGTCAAGAGTACACTGAGCAAAATATTTAAGCAAAAATATAAGAATAATTGTGCAAATAAATAGGGAAAAATATTAGGAAAAATTATTTTTACTGCTGTAATTTTTCCTAAAAAGTAAAGTTTGTATAAAGCGTGAAATAAACTGCAAACAACAAAGCAAATTCTTAGCTGGCACATTTTTAGAGTTAAACGAAAAGGTATCTTGTTAAACTTTGTGTTGTGCTGCTTTAATTTTGTATTTGGCTTTGTAGTATTAAAAAAGTTACTGCAAAACAAACACCCTCTTTATGAAGATATATTTGGTTTTCAAAGGAACAAAAATATTTTTAAAAATTTCGTAAAATATATATGAAGACATATGTAGCCAAAGTTTAACAGGATGTATCTGATAGTTTTTGTTGAATTAAGATATTGTTGGCAAACAAAATCATCATAATCAAAAATTCTACAGTTACGCACTGTCAACTTTTGACCATCGATGTATGTAAAAAGTCTAATTTATTGATTGTTATTAGTTTTTGTTTGTAACTGAAATTTTTATTTTTTTATTACTTTTGTTTAAGTGTAAAATACTTGTCCCTATTTTGCCTTTTTTTAATTTAAATAAGCTCTAATAGCTTCTTTTCTTCTTACGAATCAATTACTTAAAAAATGCGCTCTTGTCGCAAAGACTAATTTTGTTATTGGCGAAAAAGTGACTAAATGCCGCCTCTTAAAGTAAACTTAAGGAGTTTTGAAGGCAACTTTTGTTAAAGGTATATTTTGTTATGCTAAAAAAAGGTTTAAGTATGCTTTTAACATTAAAGCCTGCTTTAAATTAAAAATTCGGTGAAACTGTATTTCAAATGTATTTGATAACAAATAAACATTTGATTATTTGTTGTAAAGTTTCCATACAAATTTTTATTTATTGTAGGTTACAGAATTTGGCATTTTTTTATAGTGTTTGAGAGTCGCTGTTGCCATCTTAAGTTTTCCCTATCAATGACCAATAAACTAAAACCTATTATTTTCTGGTTGCAGTATAAAATTCATTTTAATAAGAGTTAAATTTTTTATTTTTATATGAAAATAATTCAAAACTTAACTTAACTAATTATATATATAAAGATATGCACATATTTGTATATCATCTGTAAGAATCGATAGAGACTCTCAAAACTACTTATGGATTGACCTACTAAAATAAAGTGTGAATTGGCATTGATAATCAATGATTATTAACAATTTTGTGAGCATGTGAAAGTAGTTTTCTGACTCATTGACTTCTTCTTGTACTTGTACTTGTGTATACTACAATACGAAAGTATTTTTTTCCGTCTGTGTGTGATGCATGTATAAGTGTTTGTGTATGTTTTTAATATCAATTTTATTATGTCCACTTTTGCCATTTTGCGTTTGTGTATGTTAATGCAAAAGGTAGAAAAAAGAGGGCGCAGTGTACGGTCTAGATATGTACATATTTTTTTTTCTTTTAAATACATAAATATTCATTGATCAACAATTGATAAGTACTTACAGTTATTTTTTTTGTTTTGTTTCGAATATTCATACTTTACACGCTTCAGCACCTCAATGACTTTTGTTTTTTTTTTCTTTTGCATCACTTCTCATCTCTTACAGAGAATGGTCATGGAAGAACTGAAAGTGTAATGAAAGTTTTCTTGGTGCTAAATGAATGTCCGATACAAAGACAAAAAAATAAAAAAAACCCAATGAAATAAAAGAAATAAAATGAAATGATACAAAAGATAAAAAAAAAGAAAAGGATTTCAATGTCTCGACACTTCATTGGTTTTATTTACTATAACAAAATTACCTACATATATAGGATAGATACATACATACAATCTTACGTAAATACATACATAGATATCTGTAATTTTTATTATTATTCTTTTCTAGGATTGTAGCAGCTTAAATCATGAGTGAATTGATTTCCTTTGATTACGCAATGACAGACAATTACAGACTGTCAATGAGTAAAAAAGGATCTCATGTTCAGATTTCATTATAGGGATTTCTGAAGGGGGAAATTTCAACTGCTTAAAAATGTCATTATACTAAGAATGATTTTAATAGACAGTTTAGGAATTTGTTTTTTTTCTTCGCATTTTTATGTTGGATGTGGCGTTTACGAAACAGTTCGGTTTTTGCTATTAAAGTCATTTGCTTAAGCTTAAAGAAGGTCGGTCGCTTTTTATTATTATCTATTTAAATAAGGATTTTTTTTTTAAATTTTTAGAAGTTTTTTCAATGGAATTTTTATATGAAAAAATTTTGAATAAGTTTTAATTTACGTAAGTTTTAAGAGGCAACAATTAGGTCGCAAATGAACTGTCAGTAACCAATTATAATATTCGATATTTTTTACATCTACAGCAACATGGATATACATATTTAAAAAGGATTGGCTTTTAAAAAATGATCTTTTATTTGTTGTTTATCAGAATTTTATGTTTTTATTGTATTAAAATAACGACAATTCTTAAATTGTATTTGAAGTGTTTATTTCAAAAATTATGTGTTCTTGCATGATAACGAACTTTAAAGCTTTAAAAATTTAAAATTAAAACAACAATAATTGCTTATGCTTTCCCCCATTTCATTCTTATCTTTATGCAACTGAAAACTAAAGAAAAGAATAAGAAAGTCATTTGCTGTTGCCTACAATACCAGTACTTAATCCAAAAATGTTTTTGAAAAAAACTTTTTTTCTAAAAGTAAAAGTGCCACAATGTTAAATTTAACACTTTATGTTCGTATTGACCTCAATAAGATTGCAATTGGGTAGAATGTTGATTGCACTTTTACACCAGAGCGTACTTGTTTGTAACTATTGAATGAAAAATTTTTTACAATTTTTATGGCAAGTTTTATGTTTTACAATAAGACTACATTACAATTGGAATTGTGGGTCATAATGGGTTTGTTTGATTGTGTAAAAGTTTTATTTAAGGGTAAAAAATTTTGCTAAAATAATGGAATAAAACATTTCAAAAGTTAAATGCATTCAATAATAGATAAAACTGTAAAAAACTTATTTTATAATTAAACAAAACTAAATTACTTTTTCAGCAAAGAATTGTTAATTGTATTAAAGACTTTTTATAATTTTGACTACTTGGTCTCCATTTTTATACCCTAAAAATTTATGTATATTCTGGATCTTCGGTTTAGACATGCATTTCAGGTCATTTAAAAAAAGGAAGTAATTGCGCAGAATCCCAAAAGATTGAAAGAAAAACCTATATGGACAGAAACTATTATCTGAATAACATTAAGTTCTTTAAGACTTTAATTGCTTTTACACGTAGTGAAGGCATGTTTTAGTTAAATTTACACTAATTTAAAAAAAATGAATTTACTTTTGCATTTAATTTTTTGCCTGTTTTTGAATAAAATACTTTTATTGTACATTTCCGAAAGCAAATACCTTTAGTTTTATATTGTTTTGTTCAAAGTATTTAAACATTGAATTTGTCTTTTAATTTTGTTGATAAATGATTAAAATAATACGTTATTTATGATTATTATTTTAAATAGTTTTTTATCAAATATATTGATTTTTATTATTTTCCTAATCTGTTTTTTTTGATTTTATGGGAAGGATAGCCATGACTATGATAAACCTTATGTTCTTAATGATCCCGGTTTAAGAGAAAAGTTGCTTAAGAATTCTGACATGGCGTTTAACGATCCGTTGTCATTTTTATATGAGATTATTTAGCCAAGGTGGCTCAATATTTAACTGTCGTATAGTTTGTTGCAAAATATATTATATTTTGTTTTGTTAAATTCTAGTTAAGATTTTGATTTTGTACAGTCTAGGACATTTGGTAGTATTTATACTCGTAGTAGACTTAGGTTATATGTTTGTACATTGAAAAAAAAACCGGTTAAGAATCAATGCTACCTACTGTACAGCGAGCTGGGAAATCATACCCTTAAATAATATAATATTTTAACTTGTTTTCATTTGTGTATTGGGATATAATTGTTAAAGAATTTGTGTAAATTCATTTGTAAACCATTTGATATTTTGGTTAAGCTTATTTTGTATTTAGTTTAACATTTTTTAAATAAATATGTATGCTTTTTTATTTGTATTTGATGTCACCATTAGCCCAAAATAAAACTGTGTAGAACAAAATTTTAATTTATGCAAATCATATAATCAAACTACGAATTATTAGGTACCAGCTCTATTGACATTAAAAAGCACCCATAAAAAATACTCATTCGCTATCCAAATGCATAAATTACTTAAAGATAAATATTTCTTCAGCAAAACATGTTGAAAAATATTGGCGATGGCAAAAAATACCTTTCAGCTTTTGATAAAAAAAAAACAAAAATATTAAAAATCCATATCTTCTTCTTCTATATATATTAAGATGAAACAATTTGTAGGTATGTGTGTTTGTGTTTTATAGCTGGCCACACCGTTGGACCGATTTTTTAAAAATTTTTTACAACATGTGTTAAAGGAAGTTTTACAACATGTCTTTTTTTGGGAAATTTTGGATGCCACGCCCACTTTTCATCTAAAAATGTAAAAGAGCCACGATAAAAATTGACTAATTAACTGATTCATTATCGGAAGGCTCAAATGAAGAAAGCTAGGGACATAAAATTTAGTCTGTGAATTCCTCTACTGTTGTAAAGATTTACTAAAAAGGGATTTTTGGAAATACATATTTTTAGAGGGTGAAAAAGGGTAAAAAAGGGAATAATCGGTAATCTTATATCTGCTTAGCTAAACAAGATACAAACAAAATTTAAAAAGCATTGTATTCTACTTTAAAAATAAGCACCTACCTGGTACCTTTTCAAATTAGGGGGTAAAAATTATATTTTTGTACTTTTTTGGGGCCCCTTGCAACTTTTAAACCAATAAACTTAGAAATATAATTTTAACTGCGATCGTTACTCCTGCAAAAAATATGAATATATTTTTAGTACTTTTTGGAAATTCAAATTTATTTAAATTTTGATTGAATTAATGTAAATGTGTACTTTTTCTACTATACTGACACCAAATACAGCAAAAGGGGTAAAAACGAGTAATAAATATATTTTGGTACTTTTTTGGGGCCCCATGTAACTACTAAATCGGTGCGTCACTACCCAAAAAATATCAATATATTTTTGGTGCTTTTCGGAATCTCAAACTTATAGGGGAAAAATTGTACTTTTTTGGTACTTTCTTAAAATAAATCATTTTTTTGAACTTTTATAGAATTATAATATATGAATGAGATAGAAAACCATATAGGCGGCGAAAAAGTACTTTTTCCTTTAGGGTATGACAGGGTCAATAAAGGGTAATTTTTAGATAAATAGGCTTAGTTCTTTTTAAAACATATCGAGTCTTCCTCAAATAAAATATTTGAATAAGGTTTTTTTTTTACAAAATTGATACTTAATTATATAAATTAAAACTTTTGATCTAAAATTTATAGATATTTATGGAAAACTATTGGTTAACAATTTGATTACGATTGGGGTAGCGAAGCAGACTGGGCTTTAATCAGTATATAATAAATATTGGTGATATGAACTTTTGAAAAGCTTTGAAAAATCTATTAAATAAGCGTTATTAAAAAAAATATATATATCTTGGACAAATCCTTTAAATTTCCTCAAAATTGATTCTTAAGCAACTGTGTTTAAAAAACTCACTTGCGCTTACTCTTAATAGTTTAATTTAGAATAAATTTTATTTTTTAAATAAAGCTCTTCATTTATACATTTTTTGTTGTTAACATTTTAAATAAATAAAAAAAATATTTTATAAAAAGAAATTAATAACAAAATAGCTTTGAACAGTGGCTGCCAATATGTTTTTGTATGTAAAAATAGAAAAACATTATTAAAAAATAATTGTCTTAATTAACAACAAGTATCTAAATATATGTAAAAGTAGTTCAATATTAAAATAAAGTTATTTTTTAATGTTTAGGAAAAAGACTATTTTTCATCGCTAACTCGTAAATACAATACAATAATATTTATACTAATTCGTTGATTATTGTTGTTTTTTGTATTTTTTATGTTGTTTTTTGTATTTTTTATGTTGTTGTTGGTTTAAATAAATTATATTCAGCTGTTGTGATTTGTATGAATTTTATAGCGAAAGATTTGAGATTTAAAATGGCATTAGCTAAAATTGATTTTAAGTACTTGTACAATATTGTTGTATTTATTTATTTATTATTTATCATGCAAATTTGTTTATTTACCCATTTACTCAATGGAATGAAAAATAATTTTTCATACAATTCAATACGAGCTTCTCTTCTATAGTACGACTATTATTAAATCTTTTTAGAACCCTTCAGTTGTTGAGCATTTTAGAAGGAATACTGTTGTTGTATTTAGTATTTTTGATTTATCAATTTTGTAATGGTTTCTCTAAATGCAATTATACAAAGATTTTACTTAAATGCACATTTTTATATTTTTTATTTTTGTTGTTGTTGTTGATGCTGTTAAGTGTGTTACTTAAGAATTGAATTAATATTGGAAAAGTGGATATAAAATGAATGAAAAAGGAAAAATGGAAAATAAAATGCCATTTGATTTTATTCGGTTGTGAATTAGGTTAATCAAATATGCTAAGAGTTCTTCAATGTAAATTCGTTATGAATTAAACTAAAGATTATTTAATATTATTTTTTTAGTAAAAAATTTAACTGTTTCTGTTATATTGATTGAGTACAGATACACACGTACAAACATACATACATACATACATTTATGTGCACATAATTTTTTTACAATATTCTTTATTTAATGGAGGCAAATAATGAATTGGTTTTTTTGTTTTTTGAAATAAAAATATATATAAAATTTTAATATCTTTTACATACATACATACATATGTATGTAGTAGTTAAAGGTGTCCACTTACGAATTCCAATTTTGTTTCTGCCATTAAAACATTTTATTGCAAACGAGTATTAATTTAACAACTTTCACATTTTCCATATTGAATAAAATTCCAATCCACTTTTACACCTGAGCTTACGGAAATGCAGTCGTTAGTTAGTTGGGGAAAAATAATAAAAAACGTAATTTAATTTATTAAAATATTGTTTGGGATGGAGGTTTATGATAAAGAGACCCGCGTTGTTGTCTTAAACAAACTATGAAAAAGTGAGAATAAATAAAAGTTTTTTTTTATGAGTTTTACTCCAACAAAATTTCCAACATATTCGAAAGACCATGAAAGGGGGAAATAATGTACATAATTGCTGAAATATTGCGAATATCAACGGGGTATAAAATAAAGTATTTTATACTTGTCCGTGTATTTGCGAAAAAATAAACTACATAGGATTCTTGTTAATATTACAAGGGTCTTAAAGCCATTTTCAAAAATTGTAGTTTAATTTATTATAGTTTAAAAATTATACAATTTTTTAAATAATGCCGCTTTCTATTAAACATTTAAATTTATTGCATTTGTTAATTTTTATTTAAAATCGAATAATAAAATTAAACGCTTTTTTCACAATTAAACAAAAACAAAAACAGACTAAAAAGCACAAAGAAAATAACAAAAAAAAAGGTTACGTTTAAGTTGCATTTGCAGCATGTAAAACTTTACGTTGACAAAATGAAAATGTTACGTTGTCATCCTATTTACGTAACGCTTTTAAATGTATATTTAAGGCAATTTCACTACACATGTGTCCAGTTTAAAACAGCAAACAACCAAAACATAAGTAGGAGAGTATTTATATACAAAAAAAAAAAAA
>NDXZ01009249.1:0-12785 GCA_003055125.1 Paykullia maculata | reverse complement strand
AAAAAAAAATAATGAAACTTATTTTCAAGTTTTTTTTTACCACTTTTGCTGTAACATGCAGACCACAAAAGAAAAATTACAAACAAAACTGCATAAAGATTTTAAAGTTCAAAAAAAACCTAAGGATACCTCAAGTGACCCTTATAGTTTTATTTATTAATTGCATTTGGTTGAGTCGCATTAAAAATAAAACACAGGGCAGGTTAAGACAAGCAAACAAAAAGAGAAAGAAGGAAAAAAAAAATAAAATGAATGAAAATACAGAAAATAAATTTAATATAAACACCAGACTGACTGATTTTTCTCTTATTTATTTTATTTTGAATGTCCTACAAAAGGAATCATTTAATATGCATCCATCCTAAGTACAGCCAGTCCCCCAGTTACACTATAAAAAATATAAGTCCGGAAACATAAATTATTTAGGGTGTTTTCAAGCCGATTTATTCTAACGCTAAACTGGTTTATTTTATCTATAGCTTTTAAAAAAGGAGAAAAAGGACAAGTAATTAAATAAGTTCTTTTGTAGCTGAAATGTCAGTAACAGTTAAAGTAAATAGTAAAACCATGACAAAAATGAAACTAAAGAACAGGATAAGTAATTGCCGGTGTGTGTGTGGACATTAACCACAATTTATAAATAAATTTTCCACTATAAATTATATTCTATAAGCTTAATAACATTTGAGTTAACTGATTTTGCTCCAAACGACAAATCAATGGAAAACAATTCTTAAAGTATTTAGATCAAGAAACAGTTTTTGCAATATATTTTAAGTCAAGAAGGCTTATTAACGCAGCCAACAAATTATGTTTTGTTAAATCGACCTTGGCTAAATGGTATTGACCATTACATCGGCCTTCATTTCAATGAAAACAAATTAAAAAGATAATGGCCAAATTTAAAAGTTAATGCTTGTTTATAGCCTTTTTGATACGGATCTTGCAATTAAAATGTTATCAGATTTTATTCGCCAAAATTAATGACCGAACCAAACCGTAGTACAAATAAAAAAGCATTGATAACCAATGAAAAAAATTGAATCTTATTATAAATATATTAAAAAGGTTAACTTAATTCAATTAAATGTCGGTACACCCAATGCTGTAGAGTCAAACCAACAGGAAGTCTTTTATATTAACTAATTTCCGGTGATTAACTTATGAGTAAAACCAGAAAAAAGGACCTGTATTTGTAGGTTACAAAATCCATTTAAGAGTTTTAGGCAGCTACACAACTAAAAAATAGATAAATGTGTGAACTAGATTTTTATCACTGTTGGTCAATAATTTTGGTATATGGTTTTGTTATTCCGTTTGCATTTTCTACAAAATTCATTACATATAATGTTTTTAGATAAATTATTAAAATAAAGTCAATAAAAATAATTAAATTTATTATTAATATATTTCAGATTTGGCACAAAAAGGTAAATTTTAGATTTTACAAAATCATTTTTTTTTTTATATGGTAATAATAGTTGATTAAATAGAGACGGTTTGTATGAAAGAAATATGCGGGCGTGATACCTCCCACACAATTTAAATACATTTTATGAATTATTAAGAAAACTGTTACATCAATGTTTTCACAATTAGGGGTGTGGTACCGCCCATACAACTTGAACATATTCTATGGTATATCTAAAAAACTGTTACATCAGTGTTTGCAAAATTTTGTACAATTAACTCTTATACCATTTTCCATATTCAAGTCAAATATACTTTATATATTTTAAACTTAGCGTGGCCGATTTTGATGTCGATGAGCTTAATATATGTGTCATAAGAGCTGTTATATCTAAGTATGTTCTTAATTTATTTTTCCAATAACTCTTAGATATAAAATTTTCCTGATTCAAGCACACAATTAGCATAATCGTGGCAGGGGGTGTACACTAACTGAGATATTTTTAAAAGTTTTGATCTCTAAACTAAGCATTAGCAGAATAATATAAAAAAGAGTGACAGCTCCCATACAACTGAAATCAATTTCATGATAAACATATCATGAGAACTGTCATGTTTATATATTGAAAATTTTGTTTGATTGACTCTGATAATTTATTCCATATTCGAATTAAAAAATGGAGAGCATTTAGAATGAGCGCGACACTTACCAGGTAAAAAAACGTTTATTTTACATTTTAAAAAGCTATAAAATTTATATTCTTCAAACTTGGCGTAAGCTGTTTTAACATTAATTGATTAACTTGACGTCTGTTTACAAATAACGCACTTCACCTGACATATTTAAGAATTTATAAAGAAGATAAAATCCGTAAATTTTGTATAGTCCCAATATAGATTAGGTTTTTTTTTTTTACAAAAAAGCAGAGAGAATCGCACAAGGAGGCATATGGAAAACATTTACTTTACTCCTTATTTAAGGTATTATAATAGTTAAAACCTTAAATGGTATTTTGACTTATTTTAATTAAGTGTCAAGTGACTTATTTGATAAACAAATTTTGTAGAATTAGTACCTCTAATATTAAGAATATTCATTTAATGGCATACTGGAGTATAGTTTTATTTTTTTTAAACTAACATAGGGTTACTCAGACATAAGTTGACTTATTTAATAAAAATATTGACAAATTTGTAGCTCCTATGGAAAAAAATTAATTGAATGAAAAATCTGCGGACCTATAAAAGTTTAAGTCATTAAATCACATTTAAGTCACTCTGATATAAGTCAAATTATCTAAAACAAAAATCGTAAGGACCGGACAAGGCGGCGTCTATATAAACAAAATTTTTTGCATAATCAATAGCACCAATATTATTTAAACTTTCTATAATTTATCGTACTTAGAAAGGTACGGGTCAACTTAATATATATTATCGTATACCAGTAAAGAATAACAGATTTTTATAACTATTAGAATTCTTTTATTGTCTGTTACGCCGGGCACAAACAGCTAGTTGGAAATAAAAATTGCAATCTACCCATCAAACATTTGAGCCCGTCGCTCTCGCAGAGGTGATTAAATCTAAATCAAATGTCTTAAAGATTAGAAAAATTTTTGCTAAATTAATTGTGCAACATTTTTCTATATCAACAGTATTCGATTTCAAAAATAAGATCTAAGATCTATTTGTACTTGTGTTTTATGCTTTAAGCCATTATTCAAGTTTATGACGAAGTGTGTAAATACTTTCAAGGATATTTGGTCAGAAATTGAGCAACATAAATTAAGTGGCAATTGTATTAGTGCGTGTGTGTGTGTAAGCAAGTGCGTGAAACTCACCGAAGCAGGATTATAAAGTAAAAAGTCACAAGTTTTTTTTTGGTTGTAAGTTGTGAGATAAATATGTAGAAAGAAAACTGAAACAAGTTAAACAAAGTAAATGACTATTTGTCCCCTTGTTTTTGTTGTCGTTGTTTCTTGTTATCAAATCCCAAAAGCTAAATAAAATGTCATTTGTTATTGTTATTATTGTGAGGCCTTGTTTACTGCTGTTCATCTTTTTGTAAGAAAATTACGAACAAATGAACTAAAATTTATTGCTAACGCCTGTCCACTTAAAACAAAAGAACTGTCCACAAGACATTTTCTGTTAATACATCTACAACTACAACAACGATTACAGCTAAGTCATTTGCTACATTTTAATGTTGTACAAGAGAGCACGTAGGCAAGCGATTCATGATTTCCTTTTGTCTTTCACTCTCGTACAATTTCTCGTGCAAGTTCTCAAAGTAGTTTTGTACAAACGTTTATATGTAGCGCGATGGACTTTTATGAAACATGATTAACAAAAAAATCTTTTTGTACAATTAAAGTGTGAATGCTGTTACTTCCATTAAAAATATATATTCAAAGTGTCTTATTTCTTAACGCATTTATATAAATTGAAGACTAAATTGACAGTAGAGGATGTCGTCTGTTAGTAATTTATGGACTTAAAGAAAAATGTTTGTACTTTAAGATTATTTTGTATCATATAATTATAGTATCTCTGACAATATAAACAACGAAAAAGAGTTCTTTAGTAATCGATAAATTGTTAAAATTTGTTGTGAAGGCAAAGCTTTTGAAGTTTTAAAATTTTTTTTTGCAGTGGCGAAATGTTTCCAAAAACCATAATTATGTTAAATTATTTTTTCTTATAATTTACAAATACGAAAATATAAAAACGCGAATAGACAAGCCAGCATCGTTAAATCATATTCCTAAGCGAAAAGGGTACAAAATTGTAAAAATTAATATGATCCCAAATGGAGCTTGCAAACATTTATCCTTGGAATGAGTTTAAAAATAAATGTAATCAACTTCACCATAATGTATACTTGACTTCAATCTTCCATTTAAGGATAGAATATTAAAAAATTTTAATTTTTAAAATGTGTCTGTCGAAGACTTGCTCATCCAACAATTGTTTGCCCTCCAAATAAAGAAAACTATAATAAACAAACAAATTAAAAAAAAGAAAACAAATCGTAAATAAAAACAAATTTTGAAAAAAAAAATAATTTCAGATTTTATTCGCTATTGTCAAGGGCTTAAAAGTAAATATTTTTTTACCACAATAACTCACATACATACGTTCAGACATACATATGTCCATGTATACATATGTACATGTTTGTCGTGTTTCATGAAAATGTAATTTATGTGTCTGCGCGAAAGTCATGAAAAAAGCTTAAATTGTTCGCAGTTGCTTTAGATTTTTTTTGTTAAATTCAGATATACACTTATGTTTAAAGACTTAGTCAGTTTAATTTTTAAAAATTAAAGGCTGACTTTGAAAATTAAAAATAAGGACTTTATAGATGTATTATTATTATTTCAATAGAAACTAAAGTGTACACACAAAAAAAAAACATGGTTGAGTATGGTTACGGTAATATGATCACAGACAATTTTAAAATTCTATGATTACTGAAATCATATGATTGCCACAATCATAATATGGTTGTAGTCATATTTTACGTCAATACCATGATCATATTATGGTCGGAGAATCATTATATGGTTGTGAAAATCATTATATGATTGTATATAAACTATAAACTTGGTTACGGATAATCATATATATGATTATCCGATAAGTTTCTGTACTGCGGCACAAGCTGCTAATGTTAATTTGCTATTCATTTTTATATTGTTATTAACAAAATAAATCTATAGCTTTTTAAAACTAAAAATAAAAAACAACTTTTTACTTTTCAATACAAAAACATACGATTTTTGTTGCATACTTTACGGCGATAATTGAAAAAATTATGCCTAATCGCTACGAGGATATTATGTGTTGCATGTCATATTTCCAGGCGAAATATCCAATGTTGCTCAACTTTTTTCGTAAATTCGAACAGAGTAGTACTCTTAACTGATAAAATAATATGATTAAAATACGTCGATAACCTTAGAAAAATTTATAATGAAGTTATAACTAAACAAAGTGTTTGACTGTTACGTATGAGTAATTTATTCTTATTAAATATTAAAACAAAAATAATAAGTATACGTAAGAATACAAATTTGGTATGTTCATATGTATGTACAAATGTATGCACATAATTTGTGTGTACATACATACATACATAAATACGAATCTCATTATTCTAAGGTTTAATAAATGCTTAATTCAACATTAAAAATTAGTCATATTAATTAGACTGTTTCGTCATTGGACATTTCTTGCATTCAATTAATAAATTGAATCAACAATTTTTGTTAGAGTTTAATTTAAATCCTTTTTGTAAATATAAAGTAGAAATTCCAACATATGTTTCTTAGCAAATTAATACTTTGTTTCATTAGTTTTAACAGAATTTGTGTGACAACAACCAATTTAGAAATTGACACACACAAAAGTACAAATGTATAAACACATACAAATACACATCGATACTTACATATCCAGACATAAATGAAAATATGTATGTAATGAGTCTTTGCTTTAATGTTCGTACATACATATTGGAATAATGATACTCAAAGTCAAAGAATCAACATTGAGAAACATACGGAGGCATTGGCATGCATATGTACATATGTGTGTATGCATATGTATGTATGTCATTTTATCACATAACTTTGTGTGTTTGTGGTAGATGAGGCATAAATATTAGAAGAGATGCACTCATTGATTTATATCACCTTAAGTTTTGGGGCTTTTCTTAAATTTTTATTAATTTCTCTTTTGTGATTCAGTAGCTGGATTTACTACAACAGTTCCTGCATAATTTTACTTTTATGAGGTTACATTGAAATCCCCTTAAGGCAAAAGTGATGAGGGTGTATGTTCGGTATGATGTAATGGGACCAGGTGTATGTAAATGGTTTTCTCAATGAAATTGCAAGCAAGGAGTGACCAAACATTTATCATTATTATGCACTTGTGTATGAATGACTCTATGCATTAATGTTTGTACATTTGTGTGTGTGTTATATTTTGTGATTTATTCATGCATACGTGCTTATACAAATACATAATACATATATTCAACACACTTCTCGCTTATATTCCCATAAATACTGTTGCAAACAAAAAATAATGATGCAATAACTGATTGTAGATGCAACGCTGCATCCCCCCATAGTTGAGTTCGCAAATAAGTAGTTTATTTCCTGTGAAGTATGTGCATTCGGACAAAGTATTAAGAGTTTACTGCATTTGAGTTTATCATTTTAGCTAAAAGGCTAAAAGAAATTTCTCGTTTGGGTAAAGCGACTGCCTAGTTGACTCACTTTTTGGTCGAGTTGTTAATCAGTCGGTCCTTTAGCCACTTTTGCATGCATCATTTTATTTGTATGCCTTCATGCCATTTTAGGTAATTTACAATTGCATGTAACAACGTTTAACTATTAGAAGAAGTGGTACTTATTTGTTTAACCGCAACCAAATTACATTTGTTAACCCTTTGACAATTGTCCACTGCAGAAATTAAAAAAAAAAAGTGTAAAATTGTCATGTTTTGAACTTCGTTCTTAAGGTGATATTTAAAAGCTTGTGATATGAAATTATAAATTGTTTAAAAATCAGATTTTGGTATAACTTTTCAATCTAAAAGTATTAAGCTGGTAACCACATTAACTTTATACGTCATTTTACGTATTTTTGCAGCACTATCAATTCACAAATTTTTTTCAGCCCCAAATACAATAAGTTTTTAATATATTGAAAAAACAAACTTAAATGGCAATATTTGCTTTTAAAATGTGTCTAAAATATCCAACACAGACATATAGCAGATTGCATCGGCTCTCAAAATTTAAGTTTATCAGCTAAGTTTGTATAAAAATAATAAATAGTTCTACTGCATCTAAACTGGCCTCTTTAAATACTGACAGCAGATTTGTGGCACCGTTCTTAGGTTTAGGCTGTGTGATGCTGAAATTATACTTGCAATTGTGCATGTTCGTAATTCTCTATTATGAGACATTAAAATCATACAGTGGTTTCACAAATACAAACATAACAGTTGTACGTACTGACGTATATTGATGCTTATGTATAAAGATGATTACATTTTGATGTTTGTTTTTAAATAACAAAGGAACAGCCGGTTCTATAAAGTGAACAACCTCAATTCATATTAACGACTTTTATTACATAAATCCTAAATATTTAGTGTGATATTTGATTGTCAAGTTAAAAAAATTTTCCGAAATTTATTTGTTGTTATTAGAGTGTACTTTTATCATTTACAAATTTTTTAAGAAACTTCAAGCTTAAAAATGTTTTTATAAGTGGCACTTTGTGTGGGATTTAGGGTTTTCTATTTTAACTTATAAAAATGTCCTAAAAAGTCCTTTAAAACTAAAGGTTTGAAGTTTTATAAATCATATGTTTTTGTTTTTCATAAAAAATATTAAATTAATTTTTATTAATTTTTAAAATTAAGTATTGTTTTTTTTTAATAAATTGATTGTACTTTGTTTTAAAAATTAATCACACAATTTTGATGAAATGCTAAACTTTTGGCATAAAAAATTTTGAAATTCTACTTTTAAAAATTAAAAAACTACATCCTTTAATATCTAAATCGTGATTTTGTTTTATTTTATGTTCTGAATTAATAATTTACGAGTTTTTCGTTGTGATTATCATATATTTTAAAAACACTAGATATAAATGTACAACCACATATTTTTTATTAATTCAACAATTTAAAAAAGTATATATTAGTGCTTTACATACACACATACATATACATAAACATGACATAACTTCCCAGCAGTTTAAATGAAAATGGTAATGTTTTACTTGTCAAGAGAAACTTTTAAAGATAAACTAATATAAAAAAACATGTATTTTTCAATCGATCTGCAAAGAATGACACACATAAACAAAGGCATAACTGAAAATTTTGTCTTGTTACTAGAAATATGTTTTTGCAACACCGAAAACCTTTTTAACACTGTAGTCTTATGTCGCAAGTCCAATTTTGACCATCGATATGAATGGAATTATCACTTTATAATAATCGAATTCGTTGTCAGATTAAACTTTTTTTTTCTGTAGAAGAAAACCTTCTAGGCTTTAGACATTTTAAAAACAAAGGTCCTTAATATATTTGTACATACACAAGTACATATGAGTCGTGTGTAATAAATGGACATTATAACATTGTTTATTTATAGTCATGTTTTTACATGTATGAGTTTTGCAAAATTCTGCTTCGACGATACCTGTTTGCTTTAATATCTGTTTTTTGTTGTTGTTGTTTTGCCCTGTGTACTTAATTTAGATGCGAAAATATTTCTTTTATTTACTTTCACAAATGTTTATTTATTTATTTACCCAAATACGTATATTTGGGTACCCACATACGCACACACACACGAAGGCTCTCAAGTACAAATCCATTTTATCGTTAAAACAAAAAATGATAAATGCGTTTTAGATTGCCTCGATAATTGCAGCAGTTAAAAGCATTTTAGATAAATAAATGTTTAAAAGTGCAAATGTATGTGTGTATTTAATATATGTATCTGCGTGTTGATATAGTAAAGCATTTATGTGCATTAATAATAAATCTAGCAAAGGGTCAAAACATTTAGCAATTAATATGAAACTGATGAAGACTTCAAATGCACAACTTCGTTATAGTTTCCAGCAATTTTGCGTAACAACATTAAAGGTTTTTTTTTATTAATATATCGCTGACTGGCACCAATTAAAGGTGACGTCATTGACTTTTATTGTGAAAAACTTTGCTGTTTACAACTATCACAGATAATAAATTAAAAAAATAATCACTATTTCTGTGAATTTCTGTCAATAAATTCACTTTGAAAGTAATTGAAAAATCGCTTTAATTGCTTTATTTGTTACAGATTTTGCACTTCAGCGTAAACTTAGGGCAAACTTAACAAAAATTCGATCAGATGTTTGAAAATAGCTCTGATTAATCCGTAATAGGATAAATGTTTGATGCAATTGGTAAGCGTTAAATAAAACTAAATATACTATTTTTTCCATATGAACGTATGTACATACATATGTATGTATTTATGTGTAGGACAATTTTTTATATAATTTCTTTTACTATTTTAAAGAAAAATTCTGCAGTTCTTGCCTCTAGGTCGACGTTTACAGAAACAATCTGCAATCGTTTTGATAATTTCTAACGTTTTCGACCAGCAATTTATTACAATCAACCACGCCACATAGAAGAAAGAGTAAATTTCCTTGTAAGAAAGCTAACAGTCACAGATATTTTTGGTTTAAATTGCATTTCTGCTAATTTTTTCGTTTGTAATCGATGTCTCCGATTTTCTGAGAATATTAGACATATTGAAACTAATGTTTATCGTTTTTAATATTTTTTATTTTTGTATTAATAAAAAAATTTACAGTAAAACAATTGAAAAATTTATTAACTTTTTTTAATGAAATAATAACAAAAATATTTGTTTGTTTTTTGTTTTTGTACCCTACATTATCCAAAAAAAGGAAGACAAATTGGAATTAATCACAAAAACAAACAATTTTATAAATTTACCTTCAAGGTTAAACAAAAAAGTGTTCGTCTGTCTGTCGTGAATTTAAATTATTAATAAAAGATGGTTTATAACAATTTTAACACATGACTGCAAGGACAAACACATCATTGCTGATTGCCAGTTTTAGTTTTAACAACTCGTTATCGTGTTCATAAACGTAAAGAACAAGTGCAGGGTATTATGCGGTCGGGCTGGATCGACTCTTCTTTTCTGCATATTCCAACTTTAATGTTATAGCGCATGTGATAAGGATTGTAGCTGAATAAGTAGATAAAATATTATCCAGTGTTTTAAAAATGTCCTTTTTATCAGTTATTAATAGTTTTGAGGTGAGGCCATAAATAATTGTGTCATAAATCACTTTATTGTGTAAATTTTGCAAAATAAAAAATATCCATATATGCATTTGTGTGCATGTGTTTGTGTATATAAACCATTAAGCAATTGTAAATTTATAAGAGTATTAAATATATGATTTATTTGTTAAACTTTACGTTTATTAGAAAAATGTAAATTTGTTTCAATTCAATAAATGTTTATTAAAAACAATTGATTTAATTTGATGAAACAACTACCATTGATTTGATTTAACGTAAATAAAATTTAATCAAAAGATGCAGAATACAAATTTTTTCATGGACATTTGCAATAACTTCTCGTTTATTTCTATTTCCTTAATACATGAAAATAATCACAATTGTATGTTCTGATATTAAAATTTCTTCTTGTTCTCGGATTTCCATCTTTCAGGTACTGTATTACTATTAAGGTATTATGAAATTAAATGCATTTCCTTTCCATTACCCGATTCTTAACATTTTTGGTTGCAATTATTTATATCAGAGTGACTTATTTGCAATTTAATATCTTGAACTGTAAGAGCTCCACAAGTTTGTCATATATTAATTTTATTTCAAAAGGAGTAAAAGAAGTTCTGTCCAGTTCTTTGCCAAATATGCCAATTCATGTTTAAGTTACTCTTTCTTATTTAAAAAACTAAACCTTTTGTAGTTCCTCCAATATGCCATCAATTTTTTTTATTGCAGGTCAAATAAGTCAAATGGTGTCAAAATGACCCAAGATAGTTTATATAGCCTTCACTGCAGGTGGTCCTTTTTTCAGCCCCCTGATATCCTATGGGCCCCTTTCTGATATCAAACTATCTCAGAAGTATCCAGGAGGTTTTTTCTATTGAAAATCATTAAAATCCGTCAATGAACGAGATATAAACCCAAACAATAGAAAAATATTTTTTTTATACAAAAATTCATTATATTTGTGTGTAAGACAGACATGTCTTTTAAAGAATTGAAAAAACGGACTAATTGGTCTTTTCTGTATTTAATGAAAACTTTAATTGCAATTGATCTACATATGATTTTATTTACTTTTTATCACTAAAATATTACGATATTTTATTTCCTGTTTTTTTTGTTTATGCCGCTTGTTTCTCTTCACCTCTTACCAACAATCACGGTCATGGGCTGTCAGCGTCAAAATTGACTCTGTGTACACTCACGCATGTTAGGATAGGTTGGGAAGCTATCCTACATATAATATTTATTTTTTTAAAATGTGCATCTCTGATAAAAAAAAGAGATCTATTTTAAAACCAACCCAAAATAATTTTACCGAAAATAATTTCGAATTTGAACAGTAAACTTTGAAGTACTTCAAGAGCCTAAGATTTATTTAAATTTCTTTACTAAAGAAATCATGATTCTTGTAATGAAAAACTCAAAGGGTTCTCCTATACGTTGTTCATTACTTTTTTTTGCCATTCTGAAAAGAAGGGATGGTTTTTAATGCATTACCAGATGATATTTTCTCTTTGTATTTAAAAAATTTTTAGTTGTTGTTTGTGTAAATGGTTACGTTAAATCATGCCATGATATGAGTACGGCTTTTGACAAATGTTTGTAAATGGGTATGTTAATTAATGCATGCATATACATACATATGTATGTATGTGTAAGTATATTAGGAGTGATTTGAAAGTAACGTGCAAATTAGTTTTACATATTTGTGTTTAGTTTTGAAAGCCTTGCTGAAGAAATGAAGTTTATGGTTTTAAGGTAAATTTTTTTAAATTTATTTAGAAAGTTACATTTTTACATAATAATAAACAAAAAAATGTTGTTGGAAAACTGCAAAAGCCTCTTATGTAGTTAAAACCTACTTGAACATTTATTTCTATTCTTTTTAATTTTTTAAATAAATTTGCAAACATCACTCCTTTTTATAGAAAAGGACGATTCTATTGTATGATGTAATTTTTTTGGTTCGTAAAAGTTGTTTTAGCAAACCTTTGTTACCTTTTTAGTTATTGAAATTTCAGTCAAACAAATTGTTTTGCTGTATGAAATTTAAACCTTTGGATTTTTACGTTCTTTTTATCAGGTAGGAAAAAAATGCAACATACAAATAAATGTTAAAGGCGTTTGCTACACAGAAGGATTTTTTAAGGTTTTCTAAAAAAAGATACACTTTATGTATCTAAATTCATTTGGTCAATAACATTTAACATAAGTTTTATATCTGGGAAAAATATCTCAAACTCATATTATATTAAAAGTTTAAATTTGATTTTTTAGTTACAATTCTGACAACAAATTTATACTGCCTGATAGAAAAAACATTCATTCAGATAATGAAATGGTTTAATTAAATATTCTGCATCATATTAATAAAAATTTATATAAATATAATGAAAAAATATATTGATTACATGAATTCTTTCAATTTCTGCTTCTCAAAAGTTTTATTAAACAAATTTAAGGAAAACTAGTAAGAGCGTTATATTCGGCTATACCGAATCGT